>JAFVLL020009643.1:0-90354 GCA_021397915.2 Tor tambroides | reverse complement strand
TTTAAAGTATAATTTATTTCTGTGATGCAAAGCTGAATTTCCATCAGCCATTACTCCAGTCTAAAGTGTCACATGATCCTTCAGAAATCATTCTGCTTTGCATCACAGAAATAAATTATACTTTAAAGTATATTAAAATAGAAACCGTTATTTTATATTGTAATAACATTTTGCAAGATTACTGTTTTTGTCTGTATTTTTGATCAAATAAATGCAGCCTTGATGAGCATAAGAGACTTCTTTAAAAAACAGTCTTACTGACCTAAAACTTTTGAATGATAGTGTGTGTGTGTGTATATATATATATATATATATATAATTTTATTATAACACATAAACTGACAAATACTATACTGTAAAATTTAGAATATAATTTCTAATCTATTGTAATTTTTTATGATGTAACCTTCCAATCTAGTTTAAGTTTTTGCCCATTTTAACTAGGTTTTTATGCCTTATACTTGAAAATTCAATCAACATTTTAATTATTTACTCACCCTCATGTCCTTTCAAACCCATAAGACTTTCTATCTTCTATTCGGGATACTTTTGAATTGCAAAAAATGACATAAAACTCTGCAAAAATGATCTATATCGCTCATGTACTATATTCCAGGTCTTTTGAAGTCATACAATAGCTTTGTGTGCATAAAACATCAATATTTAACTTCCCTTCTGCCTTGGCTTTCAAATTTAATGCATGAAAAAACTTGAAATATTGTGCACATGGACCAATTTTATGGTGACAAAACGTTCATTTTAAGCCAACTAACTCCTTAATAAGATCATAACTTGTTATTTTAAGTACAATTTTGTCAGTGCTGTGGTGCTCATGCAAATGACACAAGTTTGAATCTGGCTTGCAACATTTCCAAATCTCATTCCCTCACCATCTTCCCATAATTTCCTGTCATTTCTCCACTATATTCTGAATGAAAAAGGCAACAATGGCAGAAAAAGAATTTGGAACCAACATAAAAAGCACTTCATAAAAAGGGAAAAACCAACAAAGATTCTAAACATATACAAAACTGAAATAAAAACTCGTTAGCGAACTCATTTAAACTACAAACAGACCATGCAGCGTCTGAAATTATATTGCATTTGAGTCTGAATCTTTTCTGTCCATTATGAAGCACTGTCATTCTCGTTTACACTGGCCTATTTTCATTCTGCACAAGAGCGCAGTTCTGAAAGGTTGCGAGTGTGGAGCTCTCGGGGTGGGGACATCTTGCATGAGTTCAGTCCGTAGCTGCAGGCGCGCAGGTCGGCAGCCACGCACATGCCATCTGTACCCAGCCTCGCTGCCAGGTTTGCCCGTGGACGCAGGCACTCATCTGAGCGTGAAGGGTGGATTGATATTCCAGGGAAACTGTTTGGCTAACCACACTTTGAAAGTGATTGTGGGCTTTCTCTCAGCCCTGTCTCTGCACGTTACCCAAAAGGCCTCTATGGGCGAGACAGAGCAGAGAAAATTGACCCTAATTATGTGTCATCATGGCCAGCCGATCATGGGGAGATGGGAAAGGATAGAGTTTTTTTTTTTTTTTTTTCCCTCCACTCTAGTCCTGTTTTAATGCAAGTATCGATGTTACGATAACCCGTGGTCTTACGATAAGCCTTTCAGATCACACTTTTCAGATCACACTGAGCCCCTCTTCCAGTCTGGAACATTTTTATTTCCAGGATTTAGAATCTTTGTTCAACAGATTTAGTGGAGAGTGACAGGACATTAGCAGGGAGATGTGAGATCAGGATTAATCTCAGATTGGAACTTGCATCAGCCACATGTGCACCATGGCTCAATGTCTATGCCAGTAGGCCTGAACAACCCAAAAATAGATGACAGGTCTGATGACATTTTGAAATAAAATAAAATTAAATTAAATAAAATTAAATAAAATTAAATTAAATTAAAATAAAATATTACTGGTCTGATGACATTTTGGACTACAAAAATAAAATAAAATAAAAACGAATACAATGAGGACATTTTATAAGTAAAATGAAAATGCTTCCTATATCTCTTGTTGCAGACACAGAAGGCCATGTGTCCAATCAAACTTTATTTACTGTATTTTAGTGTAAATTTGTCATTTTTTTGTAATTGATTTTTTAAAATACATTTTACATACATTTAGTTTATACATATATACTAAATATAAAAAATGAATAGAAAAATGTTTTTTTTTAAAAAAACAAACATAATGCAATTTTACATTGTATAAAAATGTATATTTTTAGATAATATATTAGATAATATGTATTTTAGATAATATGCAGGTGCATCTCAAAAAATTAGTTTAAAAAAAAAATATTTGTAACATTTCAAAAAGCGAAACTTTTTTGTTTTAATTTTGATGATTAGAGCTTAAAGCTCATGAAATGTAAAGTATATATATATATATATATATATATATATATATAAAAGATATTTGAGGTTTGCTAAAGATTATATTTAACATTAACAAGATTTACTTCATGTGAGCATTAGATAACTGCAAAAGTGCTCAAAAATGTAAAAATAGATAGAAATGAGCATGCACAATTAAACATCCAATATAACTATAAAACCAGCTTACAAATGTCTCCTGTGTCTATGCTTTGCAGGTTTCACTTACTTCTACAAGGACAAAGAGTACTGGAAATTCAACAACCACAGGCTGCGGGTAGAGCCTGGCTACCCTCGCTCCATCCTCAAAGACTTCATGGGATGCGACCTCACGCCCATCGACCCCGACATGCAGCCGACAGAGGACGAGGACGTGGTGATTAAACTGGACAATGAAGCCAGCACAGTCAAAGCCATCGCCATCGTCATTCCCTGCATCCTGGCGCTCTGCCTGCTGGTGCTGATCTATACCGTCTTTCAGTTCAAGAGGAAGGGGACGCCCCGACACATACTGTATTGCAAACGCTCCATGCAGGAGTGGGTGTGAGTAACGGCCACAAGACACAGTGGCGTAAACACCCTAAACTTGCAGACTTTGGCTCTCGACCTGCGTCTCGCTCAAGGAGAACAGCGAGGGCCTTTGCTTTGATTCCCCCCTCCAGGAGATGAGGGGCGCATTTCCCTCCAAAACTCTCTTCTCTTGTCCCATTGGCCCCGGTGCACCCGCTGGACTTGCGGGAGGCTTGCGGGATTGCAAGGATCCCATGGTGCATTGCGCCGTTCAGTGCCACCGTTCGACGTGGAAACCGCTGATTGCTATACCTTTAGGTTTTACAAGTGCACGCTGAAAATTTGAAAAAAATTAACGAAAATGTTGCAGGAGTCGCTGGGTTTTTTTTTTACTTTCTGATTTTCGCTTGGCTCCGATCTATTTATTTTCAAACAGAAATATTTACGATTCCCTTTAAAGCATCCCAAACCAAATAAAGACTCCAAAGAGGATCTTTTTTCTTCTTTTTACGATTTTTTATTATTGTTATTATTATTTTTCCCTCCCTGCTCTAAATATTTTGCAGTGATATGTAGTGGGGGAAGTTTTGACTGTTGTGGCAGTCTGTCTCAAAAACAGGGGCCAAAATATTCTGCAATATTTTTAATAGCCTTAATTATGGATTGTGTTGTTGCTTTTCGTTTATTCATTTGTTTTTAAGCACCGCTTCGTTTGTCCTGTCGGAATGGCAGTGCAATATTGCTTTGCTCCCTTTGAGATCGATTTGAGACCTCATTTTCGCCAGGGGCCGCACTGCAGGGCCGCTGGAATGGGGCAGGACTCCTTAACCTCTGCCTAACATATCAGTCAAAACAGAGGGAAGACCAAGCCACTGCAACAACGAATACTTTATCGCGTTTTTTTCCGTCCGACGGTAGAATTGCAACGCAAAGGAAGTTCTTGAACCGTTTATCGTGCTTAACGCTCACTCGTTTGGTCGTGTTTACACGGACAGAGATTTGAGAATTCGTTTCTTCCCTTTTTCCGAAAGGTTGCTGTTCGAGACAGAGCATGTCATCTCCTTCGGACTGCCTTGTTTTTTCAGTCTGGATGGGATCCGAGAACCTTGACGTATGAACCAGAACCACCAGAGCAACTCAGGACAGCGCTTGATTCAAAGTGTATGCAAGCCTTCACATCCAGTCCTGTGTCTTTATTATCAACCGAGAAGAAAATCAAGGATATATCATGTAACATTTCACCATTGCTTGTGATCGGAAGTTTCTGCGATAGGATCGGACATTTTTTTTAACAGAGTCAGAACTTTCAGTTCGGTTCATGTCTTGCAGTCTGACTCTAGATTGGTCCTTTGCATCGAACGGATGTTTGAACATACAGTTATTTGCTTGCATTAGCATTTTTATGTTTGTTTTTGTTTTTTTTGTTTTTTTTGGTGCATTTGAAATCAAATGGTCTCAACCTCAACTTTAAAGTGGTACTTAAATTGCTAAGCTGTCATCCGGCACGTTTCCTTCAGATGCGAGAAAAAAAAAACGTACATGATCTAAAGGAAACTATATGCGTGTTTTTGGCAAGCAGTGTTTGAATGTGTGTCTGTATTGATGCTAGATTTTTTCTTTCTTTTTTTCCTTTTTCATTGTTTTAAGAAAAAAAGGAAAAAATGGGACATTCTTCAAATTCATGTACTTCATGACTCGGTTTGGGACGAACCGTCCTGACAGACTTAATAAATTAATCAGTATATGATTAAAATGCCTTTTAGCGTTTTGTTCACATTTTATATACATATTCAGTCTGGGAAAATATAAACATCTGCTCTTTCAACTAACAGAAATACCATGGTAATACTATAGTATTATATATGGTAATCATTTAGTACTACACAATATATCAAAACACTATGGTATTACCATGGTACTCCCACAGTACTTCCTTTCTTTCACTAACAAAAATGTACCATGTACCATGGTATTTTGGACATATTTACCATGGTACTACAATGGTATTTGAACATGGAACTGGGGGTAATATCATGTTGTTTTGGGCATTTTATCATGACTTTTGGACGTGGTACCATGATGCTACTGTGATATTTTGAACATGGCACCATGGTACTATGAAATCTACTATGGTATTTTAGACATTTTACCATGGTATTGAACATGGTACCATGGTATTTTAGACATTTTATAATGCCATTTAATCATTACCATAGGACTACTATGGTATTTTGAACAGTACCATGGTACTACTATGGCATTTACTATGGTATTCTTGACACTTTACCGTAGTACTACCATGGCACTGAACACTGTATCATGGTATTTTGGACATTTTACCATGACTTTTGATCATGGCACCATGGTAACATTTTACCGTGGGACTATAAGTATTTTGATATCTACTATGGTATTTTGGACATTTTACCATAGTACTGGTATATTGAAAATGTACCATAGCACTACCATCCTATTTTACACATTTTATCATGGTACTACCATGGTATTTTAGACATGATATCATTTGACCATGGTACTACTATAGAATTTTTAACATACCATGGTATTACCATAGTATTTTTCATATTTTTTCATGGCAATACCATGGTATTCTGAATATGTACCATGGTATTAAGGACACATACCATATTCTTGTAAGTACTGTGAAGTACCATGTAAATGCTATGACAAATAAATTCCAGTACCATGGTATATTTTAAAAGTACCATAGTATTTCCCTCTAATGTACCATGTACAGTACATTTTGTAAGGGTTCTATCATCTCTCTTTCTCACTGTGTATATGTGCGTATGCATGCACTTGCATGAGAGCATTTGAACGTTTCTCAGAATCCCAGGCGATCAAACAAAAGTCAGCTTTGAACAGCTGAGAGGAAACGGCAATCATTAAATAATACAGAAAATCGAGTATCATAAAGGTGGTGTGTATCCTGTGGTTATATTTAGCTAGTATGATAAGAATCAGAGTATAAAATATGAGACGGCAGTGGGCAGAGGCATTCAGACCTCGCCAAGTGCAAAAGTAAACAGAGACAGCCGCGGCCCATGCACATTCTGATTGGCCGTCGAAGCGCTGGCATGGCGGATGAGGTCAAGTCGGGCATCCAACTGCCATCTATGTTCCAATTCAAATCTAGCTCAGCAAAATGACTGCGGCCACGGTTACTGCGAGCATAACGGCTGAGATGAGAGATTAAAGCCGCAAATGATCCGAATTACTGTCTGTGACTGTTTTTCAAATGTTAGTCACTCTAAACCGACCAGCAATGTTGATAATAGGGATGTGCGAAACTACATATTTTCAAATTCTAGTACTTGGTGGGTCGTCTGAATGACTAGTCGACTAGTTAGGGTTTATCTAGGATCAAACGTAAGGCCGAAAATGTCTGATTGTGTGTACACTACCATTCAAAAGTCTTGGGTTGGTAAGATTTTTGGTGATGTTATGAAAGAAGTCTCTTCTGCTCACCAAGGCTGCATTTATATGATAAAAAAATACAGTAAAAACAGTAATATTATGAAATATTATTATATTTTAAAATAACTGCTTTCTGTTTAAATGTATATTAAAATGTAAGTTATTCCTGTGATGCAAAGCTGAATTTTTAGCATCATTATTCCAGCCTTCAGTGTGACACAATCCTTCAGAAATCATTCTAACACGCTGATTTGCTGCTTTAAGAAACATTTCTTATTATTATCAGTGTTGAAAACAGTTGTGCTGCTTAAAAGTTTTGTGGAAACCGTGAGAATTTTTTCAGAATTCTTCAATGAAAAGGAAGTTCAGAAGAACATCTATTTGAAACAGAAAACTTTTGCGACATTAAAAATGACAGTAAAGACATTTATAATCAAATTAATATTGAAGCCTGTTTTTGCCACAGACTAAATAAAATAAAATAGTAATTGCAACTTTTTATCTTGCAATTCTGAATTTCTCGCGAAATTGTATAAACTCTGAGTTGCAAGATATAAACTCGCAATTCAGAGAAGAAAAGTTAGAACTGTGAGCTAAAACGTCACATTTACATTTTTTTTTTTTTTTTAATTCTGTGGCGCAAAAACAAAACAAAACAAAAAAAACAGAATTGTGAAATGTAAAGAGAAAAAAGTTGGAATTCCAAATTTATATTTCACAGTTTAGAATTATGAGATATTAACTCAGAATTGTGAGAAAAACAGTCAACTGTGACATAAACAGTTACATTAGCAATTACTTTTTTATTTTTTAATTCAGTGGTGTAAAAATTAAATAAATAAATAGACCCCAAACTTTCGAATGGTAGTGTACGTAAACTATAAAAAAAATACAAAAATTATTTTATTAAATAATTAAAATAATATATTCATCTGACTATAATTATCTTAAAAGTGGCAATTTTTTTTTGATGGAATCAGTGGTGGAATAAATAAACAAACAAATATATAAATAAACCCCAAACATTTGAATGGTAGTGTTCATAATCTATAAAAAAATTTAATACTATAATTTTTATTAAATTAGTAAAATAATATATTCGTCTGACTATAATTTTAAAAAGTGGTGATTTTTTTATTTTTATTTTTTTGATAGAATCAGTGGTGGAATAAATGCAATTAAAGACGCAACTCCTCAGAGAGAGTATTTTATCACGCTGAAAATCTGAAATGAAAATTATCATGCTAAAGCTCAGTGTTCTAAAACGTTCACTGAGAAGTTGCATCTCTAAAAAAAAACAAAAATTAGATGTCTAGCCGACTAGTTGATCATATACGAACGAGCGTGCGATGCGTGTGTTTATTCACTAAGAAGCTAATCTGTCGTTGTGAGTGTTTGGTGTAAGAACAGTGAGTCTGGTCTCTCTCTGAACGTTTTCTGTCTAGCCGACAGAACTTGTGGTGCTAACTGGACCTACACTGGTGGGCTTCATCCTGTAATCTTTTGGTGCTGTTATTATTTTAGACATTATGGATTTACACTTGATTTGATAATGGTCCATGCAGGAGTAATGTATTCGCGCTTGTGTTGCACTAGTTGTGATGGTGCATGGATTCGTAGTTTAGCGTGTTAAAGCTACTGGTGTAAGCGTGTTACACCAGTAGCGTATTCTGTGAAGGCCTTAAGTTCAGGTGTCAAAGATCGTGCCGCCCATCGGCTACATGTTGGTGCTAGACCCTGATTCATGTTTACAGGTTCTGTAACTTTAGCAAAGACGTGGTTTTCTGTTTGCTTTGCAACACGGTATCATTTATTCTCCAGACTAACGTCTCAGTTCCTCCAACTCATTAGCATCTGTGCTAATCTCAATCATCCTCATTGTCATGTGTATCGTCTTGCCATCCTGATTATGTTAAACGATTCCAAATGAAGGAAACAAACGAAGTCTGAAAAACATGTTTATATTTTTTCATTCTGTCTGTAGCCCTGTATTTGTGATGTATCTGTTGACGATCCATTTCATTGATCAATAAACTCATTTGAACATATTTCCCCTGAGCATTTTTGTGTTCATCTACCTGTACCATCATCATGCTTCCTCATTTTTACTCTTTTGTGGTTAATTCATTACGGATCATTCCTAGTCCAAACATCACTGCCTCTGAAAAAAAAATAAAAAATTGAAATTAAGTCAAACTACATTTGCATGACTCAGAAATGAAGTAAAATAAAATCACTACAATTAATAATGAAAAAAATAAGTTACAATTTATTTTGGTTAAAACTGAAAAAACTAAATACAGTAACTGAATACAGTAAACTAAATAAAAACAAAACATTTGCCAAAATTTCCATAACGTAAAAACTAACTATAACTAAACTAAATAAAAACATAAATAGAAATAAAAACTAAATTAAAAAATCAAAACTATTTTATATGAGAATGTAAAAAATATAAAACATGAGAAATTTTAAAACATAAAACATATAAAACATTTATATGAGAATATAAAAAATATAAAACTTTTTCTCAAAAAAATTGTATCAAAAATATTTGCGCGCACGCATACACACACACAAACTAGAAAACTCTGAAACAAACTAAAACGCAGATTACGGCATAAAAACTAACTAAACTATAATTGACAATAAAAACTAAACTAAAAAATAAACTATCAAATATTTTAGATAAGTTTTATGACATAAAATATGAATATAAAGCATTTTCTCAAATAAATGCATTAAAAAAATTCACACACACGAACACACACATTCAAAACTAATATTTCTGATTAAAAAAATTAAGACAATGAGCTTTTCAGGATGTTGCCAAATCATTTCCAGGGTATTTTTATGAAAACTTTCTATTTCGTAAAGTGATAGATTTTTACACAGGCTATAAATATGCTGCCATAATTACAAAGTCCTTTTAATTAAAGTGCTTAGTGTTCTTTTAAATAACATTATATATGAGATTTTCGCAAACATTGATTCATAATGTCTTTATGAGTGTCTCCAGGCAGATGTGCATGGATGCAGCCCAGCTAGAAGCCACAACTGCAGCGAGAGCTCATTATCCTCATTAGTCGGACTGTGTTAAAGTGATTCGAACTGCAGGAAGAAATTAGCTCCATTTCTCAGAATATTGACTTGCTCGTGGGGTTCATTCGACTCTCCACGCCTTACTGACTTTTCAGAAATATCACAATATCGCTAAGACAGAAACACCAAACACCCACACACTACCAACTGACAGCATAACCTATAGACGCCATACAAAAAACATACCATACAGGCTGTCAAACTAGTTTACTTCTGTACAACTTTTACCAAAAAAAATTTTTTTATAAATAAAATGAACTGCATGACCTACTACTTTTTCAAAAATGTGCAGTACAATAGAGAGATTACTGTGTGGGATACTGTATCCAACAATGCAGTGCAGACAAATTGATCTCTTTAATTTCCTGACAAGTAATAAAGTACTCATTATTTGGACAGTCGTTTTTTTGACAAAATGAGATAAAAGGGCAAAATAACCATTTTGAATTCTTTTGAATCAGTTTAGCAAAAAGATTTGTTCACTGACCCTTTTAGCACATTAATTTGTTACACCAGTAAGTGGCGACAAGTCATTGAATCATTTGTTATAGCGATTTGAAAAACACTCCGCGTTTACGTCCAAAACAAGTTAAAGTTAAAATTAATTGGCGTGATTACAAATCTACTAAGAGACTCCAGAAAATGGGTTTAAACATCCTGTGAATGACAACAAAGATGATCAAATGCTTTTAACTCAGTTTTCGTCCACGATTTGTTCACTTAAAAGATTTGTTATTAAACACCGAATTTACAAATGGAACTACTGCGTTCAGCCTGCTTTTGACAGAAATATATTTTGCTCAAAAGGTTTTACAAATTGACAGACATTACAAAAACTAAAAACATGATAGTATGTAGTTAGTTTAATATCACTCTTGACAAGTTCAGATTTTTGAAATGCCAACCTGATCTCATGGCAATTAGTACATATTTTACGAGGTGGCTAATTCGTACGAATTCATACATTTTGTGAAAAATCGTATGTATATTACAAGGTGGCAAATTCGTAGGAATTCATACGAATGACCACCCCTAACCCGCCCCTAAACCTACCCCTCACAGAAAACATACAAAATCGTATGAGTGAAGTCATACGAATTAAGCCACCTCGTAAAATACATACGAATTGGTCATGAGATTGTGTTAGAAACACACAAAATTGAAATGAACATAACGTTTCTGATTTGAACCTGAAATTGCACCATGGTATTTTCATTCATATACTTCACATTTTAGTCATACCGGCTGCATAGATTAGTATTATTATTTTAAATGTATTAATTAAAATATACCTTTATCTATGTGCTTGTCGCATAATTAATCTAATCCCAGCTAACGGGGAGCATTCTCAGAATTTGGATAACGTTTGGCGGTTCCCTCATACATTCTTCTAGGAACATAGATAGAACGTTCAAAGGTATCTGGTTTTTAAAAAATGTTCTCAAAATGTTATTAAATTAAAAAGCACAAATACATTATTTACATATTAATGCAAAATGATCAAATGGACTGTTCTCTTACAATTCGCATAATGCAGAAAAAAATAAAATAAAAACTGGACATTTTGAACATTCAGACAACTTTCAGAATGTTTTATAGCCCAATGGGAACATTAATAATGCAATTAATAGCACTCAGTGGAGTCAGCATTTCCTTTTGTTCGTGGTGGGGTAGAATAAAATTTCGGAATATTTTCACGCTTAGAAACTTAGAAAGCTACTGTAACCAAATCTCTTCTAAAAATAAGAAAGCGAGTTTAGAAAACAAGCTTAAAATAGCACTTTAATTTACTTATTTTGTTATATTAGTAAGTATATTTAGTTATATAGTAAATACACTGTAAAAAATTATCGTGATTTTAACGGTAAAAAACTGTGAAAATGCTACAGTAAAAACCTGTTAAATGGTTAACGGTAAGTTCCTGTAAAATTTACAGGGAAAAACTGTAAACTGACGTTCCCAGAATTCCCTGCGTTGCATTTCAAATTCTGTTTGAATTTGACGTTTTTTCTTTGAAATAACTATGTTTCTTCTTAGTTTTTTCTTATCAGTTATGTTTATTAGGGTTGTATGTTACATCTAATGTTGTTAAATTAATGTTTATAGCATATTTCAGTTTAATGAGTCTCACCATGATGGTGTTTAGTGCTTGTGTGAATGACACTGTGCACCTTCTATATATGTTATTATTTAAAAGCTGCTTGTGATGGGCTTTGGTTCATCATGTGACTTTCTCATCACCACCTGCATTTGGTGGTTATCAGTGTATTTCAAAGGTACAAAACAGATTTCAGTACTTTAATAGGTTGGTATATTAACATTATATCAGTTAAAGAAATTACGGTATTTAACTGTAAATTTAAGTTAAAACCTAAAACGTTGTTACCGTATTTTTTACGGTAGAATTCCGGCAACCACAGCTGCCAGTTTTTTACCATACATTTTACGGAATTTTTTTTTACAGTGTAGGGTTTTCTAACTTTTTGATGCCAGGGGTTCCCAAGTAAGAAAGTGTGAGAAAAATATTAAGCCATGTTGTTTCCTGAATTAAATACTTGGCTTTTATTTTGTCCTTGTACTAAAACAGTATAGCTTAATGGCAACATTACCAAAAGATCTTAGAACATATTTTTGTTAGCTGGGATGCATATTTTCTCTATTATTCAGTATACATCTATTTTCGTTCTGCAGTCAAGTCATTACTTTCCCTAAACATGCATAAACTACAGACTCCACTCACTGATTCCCCCCCTTCAAGTTCAAACACAACAAGCATTTTGCACTCAATGACACCTTCTACGTCCAAACATCCTAAATATCTAGCGACTTACTCAATGCATTAGAAAAGAAAACCTGATTAAACCAGTAACTGATTAGTCCACTCAGAGACTTGTGCAATATCGCATGTGGCCCTACTAATGGTTTTAACCTTTGTTGTAGCTTTAATGATCAGCATTTAACTGGAGGCCTGCAGGCTGGAAACATGTTCTCTGGGAACTAATCAATACACAGCATGGTTCACTTGACTGTGAGACATTAATCAGCGGCACACAGCCAGACACAAACACTATATAATGGAGGTGTTTTTAGTAAAACGTTTAATACCTACGTCAGCTGTCTTTCTAGAGAACAGGGCATGTGTTTCCAGGTACTGGGATTCTTCCTCCGTCTGTTTTACACATCCTGCCGCATCCCCTCAGCTCCCACGAGTGATCATTTCTGCCTAATTTAACCTGCCACAGAGATGGTAGCTGCTGAAACATTTAGCTTACTAAGAAAAGACAGAGACAGAGAGAGAGAGAGAGAAAAAAAAGAATGATGGTGGAAAAAAGTGAGAATTAAGGATGAATGAAAGGACAGAATACAAAGTAATACGAGTTTCAGGAACAATGAGGTGATCTAAAACTTTCTCATCAAAGTACTACAAAAATCAAGCACCCTCAAGCTGTATCAAAGATCTATGACCTTCTTTCTTCTACACATAAGAAGAATTTTGAGGAATCTTGACACAGCTCTTTTCCATAGCGACCAAAAAATAAAGGTTCTAAAAGTATAGAACCATTTTTGGTTCCCCAAAGAACCTTCCAGTGAACAGTTCTTAAAAGAATACTTTTTTCTTAGTGTGAAGGAAATTTGAATGATCTGAAGAACCTTTTTCCACTAAAAAGAACCTTTTGTGCAATGGAAAGACTCCATGGATGTTAAAGGTTCTTCGTGGAATCAATTGCAATAAAGAACCACTATTTTAAAGGGTATAAAGAACCTTTTGTGCAAAAATAAAGGTTCTTTATTGGCATCTATAATTCTATGAAGAACCTTTAACAACCATGGAATATTTACATTGTAGGAAAGGTTCTTTATAGTTTATAGATTATTAAAATGTTTTTCACACTAAGAAAAAATGGCTCACTGAAAGGTTCTTTGGGGAACCACAAATGATTCTTCAGTGGAATTGCTGTAAAAAACACTTTTGGAATCTTAATTTTTAAAAATGTGTAATGTTTCTATGGATGTTAAAGGTTCTTCATGGAACCATTAGTTTGCCAATAAAGAACCTTTAGTTTTAAAGAGTGTGGCTGACAAGCTCACAAATGTCTGTAAAAATAAAAAAGCACAACAGAAGTAGTCTACAAGTGATTTGAAGCCATATGAAGCTTTGGGACAAACAGGCCAGCAACATTTAAGACACTGAAAAATGTACCTTAGATACAATTACTGTATCTGAGACAGTTTCATCTTGAGCTGATGTTCTCAGCAGGTGTGTTTCTCTTCATTTCCCTGGTGGCTCTAAACCAACTGGGGGTAAAACATACAAAGAGTTCATGCACTTGTAAGTTCATGATCTCTAAACACTTTCCAAACATGTCAGAGGTGTTTTGGAAATAACTGGGCTGAGTGATCTCCTGTGGTTTCCAACCTGAAGGGGAAAAAATGCTACAAGACAGCTGTTTAATGTTTGAGGCTGCACTGCATGGAAAAACATCAACATCTCATTCATCTTTATAATAATCTTTTTTGAAAATTATAGATTTTTTTTAACTCAACCAATCAAAAATCAACTGCCATAGAGTGTCTAAACAGGCCCTAAACGTGTTAATACTTTTTACTTCTAATGCACAATATGCCCAGAGCTCTTGTTGTATTTCAGATGAATCTCTCAGAAATATAATTACCTTCACCGAAATTGCAGTGGAATGATAATTAATAACACGGCCATCTGACAAAGCGCTACAATCTAATCTTCGGGAGATCAGCAGAACGAATGGGAAAGCAATTAATAGCACTCAATGGAGTCAGCATTTGCTTTTGTTTGTGGCAGGGTAGAATAAAATTTCTGAATATTTTCACTCTTAGAAC
This sequence comes from Tor tambroides, assembly GCA_021397915.2. Lineage (NCBI taxonomy): Eukaryota > Metazoa > Chordata > Actinopteri > Cypriniformes > Cyprinidae > Tor > Tor tambroides. The sequence continues at coordinate 76,055 of JAFVLL020009643.1, read as the reverse complement.
AGAGAAGAAACTTAGAAAGCTATTGTAACCAAATCTCTTCCAAAAATAAGAAAGGAAACACATTCATACATTATATATACTTTAGTAAGCATATTAGTAGGGTTTTTGAACTTTTAGATGCCAAGGTCTTCCAAGTGAAAATGCATGAGAAAATATCAAGCATTGAATTATAAACATGTTGCTTCCAGAATTAAATACTTGGCTTTTATATTGTCCTTGTACTAAAACAATCTTCTATCATCTATTAGAGGACAGATGTAAAATTAGATGTACAAACCAGAATAAAACATTTTGTTTTCCAAAATCTAAAAATAATTATGTGTTAAAAAATTTATTGCATTAAAGGAAATATTTAATTAACATCTTAAGGTAACAAATTGACTTTGATAGAACTAAAAATAAAATAAAATAAATTAATTCTGTCCCATTTTGCACCTCTGGAATGCAGTTTGAAAACCCCTGTACGATTTTACTAAAGTATAGTGGGAAACTTGGTTGTTAAATACTCGTAGTAAATCTGATGAAATAACCTTGACACCACTTAAGTCACTGCAAAAATGGCTCAGAGAAATTCTAGTATCACTTGTTTGCAGATATGTGTTATCTAACACAATGACATTCATGTATTTTCAAGTACTGCTTAAGTGTTCAAACACTTGAACATTGGGTCATCGCTGTATGCTTTATTTAGAAGGGTGAAAGGATGGGGAAAAAAAGAAAATGAAATAAAAAAGCAGAAAAATATTGTATTTTATGTACAAGGGATTTATTGAAGCTGACCCGGCACTCTTGATGCGCAATGGTCTGTGAAGGAGTCATCGCTTCAGAAGTGGCTGTGGTGATACATTTAAGCATATTAGTTCAAGGAGTGTACAGATGACTCCAAAGACCTGCAGGGAACAAACAGTACTGACAGAATGTAGACTTTTCTTTAGCTGGTGGTTTTAAAGCATCAGGAGTTATATACATTTTGAAGATGCATGAATATAGAAAACAACCTATCCTGCAAAATGGTTACATAAGTTACATTAAACTCCAGCTAACTACTTCAGATAAGTCTATAAAATAGATCTGAGTACAGGACCTACACTGACAGACTATGGAAGATTGTTGCAGCCATAAAATTAAATTATTATATCTCACAATTCTTAAACTTTTCTTAAAATTGTGAATTTATATTTCACAATTCAGGTTTTTCTTTATATCGTTGTATGAGTTTAAATCACACAATTCTGAGTTTATATTTGAGTCAGAATTGTGAGATATAAACTTGTTACCTTTTTTAACCCATTGTGAAAACAAGCTTCCATAACAGACACACACCTCAGAAACCATCATCAATTCTTTGCACGAGTCAAAAAACCGTTTCGCAATTCTGGTAATTATTTAATCTTTTGAAATCTAGCAGTCAAGGCTACCACAGAGTCGACGCTAATCCGGAGCCAGAAATATCCGTAAAATTAGAGTCAGGGGAGCAGATACAGAGAGAGAAGACCTTGGAAGAGACAGCAGTTAAAGGACAGAGAGAGAGAAATGATAGAGATGAAACTAAATGAGCAGTTTTAGACCTGTGGGGAACTAGACTGCTGTAACTCCTAATGAGCAAATCTCATTTGAGAGTCATGTGAACTCTTTATTCTTGGAATGTATGGACAAAATAAATAGGCAGGGATAAAATATATCACAGTATAAAAGAGGAGAGCGAACAAATGGATTGAATGCTTTTTAGGGACCGTGTTCCTGTTTGTTTGTTTTTAATGGGACGTTTTTGTTGGGCGCAATGCTAATTATAGTATATAATCAACTGTGAATAAATGAACTAGATTTTTATATTTTCTTGGAGGAAAAAAAGGGGATGCCTACCCCATAAAAGCTGCTGCCCAATGCTAATTAGTTTGCCAGAGCATTGCTATATGGTTAAAAGAGTTAAAAGAGCCAACCGTCAAGTCTTTATGGCCTACTCTACACCTGGAATTAACATGCATTTCATACCTGGATAGTATGATGGTTTGTATTTACATCTGCATTTAAAACACTTCCCACAATACAAAAAGTCTCTTATATATTACCCAAAACGTTGCACTGAATTAAGTAAGCAAATCACAGTTTCTGTTGTGTTTTGCAACAATTCAAATTACAAGAGTAGAATAAAAATAAAAATCCTCATTATAGATCACTGTTCAAAAATTTGGGGTCAGTAAGATTTAATATTTTTTGAAATATAAGCCTCCTATATATCTATCTATCCATCAATTCGTCTCTCTATCCAGCTCTCATCTATCTAATCTATCTATCTATCTATCTATCTATCTATCTATCTATCTATCTATCATCCATTCATCTCTCCATTTATCTATCCATCCTTGCGTCCGTCCGTCCATCCATCCATCCATCCATCCATCCATCCATCCATCCATCCATCATCCATTCATCTCTCCATTTATCTATCCATCCGTGCGTGCGTCCATCTATCCATCCATCCATCCATCCATCCATCCCACATTTGATCAATTTAATGCATCCTTGCTTAATAAATGATTAATTTCAATTAATTTCTTTCAAAAAATGCATATGACCCAAACTGACCCAAAACATGATGATACAATGGCAACAAGTCACACAATCTGGTATATATTCAAATACTTTCTGAACACATTCCAGATCATCCCAGGAGTTTGTTCAGTTCCTTAACCCCAAGTATGAGTAACTGTAATAGTGATTTTCCCAATAGTGCACGGATCATGTACTGTTTGCTCCTTGACTTCACTGAGAATCCTTCAGAGGACCAAGATAAACACTGTATTAGCTGGAATGAGTTTTCTTTAGGATAATGTGATCAGTTAATTGCACCTCTTGTGAGCTCAAGCAAACGTTACATCACTGATTTCAATGACAGCAGGGTGGATCCGGGGCTCAATAGCATCATTTTGATGGTAGGGAGTAATTGTAAATTAGAATGGGACATTATCATGTTAATTTAATGAGACCTGGCCAGCAGTCGTCGGGAATCTCCTGTGGTGCTCATGTAAATTACGTTAATACGTCTACTCGGACTGCCTGACGTTCAGACGAGCAGCTTGATTTATTTCTAATTTGTTTCACAACAGGAGAAAAAGACAAAATCTCAGTCAAGACTTATTGTTTGGCTGTAGATGTGGGTCAAACTGAAACAGATTATGTTGATTGGAGCACAGGGGCCGCTGATGGGGAATAAATGAGAGCTGGTCAGAGGGTAAAATGAGGGAGAAATTAAGTCGGCGTTTGATTTTCATGCTGTGAAGGTTGCAAAATTCTACTGTGGACTTTTCATTTACATAATTCCCATGGCTAATGAAAAAAAAACATATTTGTGTTTAGTGGAAATATAGTGGAAAATAGTGGAAATTACTGCTGTCAAGTGTAATTTTTTGCATACCTGATGCCTGGTGTTCACTTTGGTAAATCAGATTCATGAACAAGATGGAACTGAACTGAACTGAACTGTCATATGTCAGGATTATAAAGTTGAATCGGCCACAACACACAGGAACTTGAACTGGAATTTGAATTGAAATGAAAGGAAGAAAAAATTACTATATTGCAGTTCAGAGGAACTCAACAACGGAAATGCATTCTAGGGGAAAAAAGAAGTGTTCTTCCATCACAAATGTTATTATAATAAATATTATAAAATATATAAACTAAACAGAATTATCTATCTATCTATATATCCATCTCTCCATTTATTTATCCATCCGTCTCTCTATCCATCTCTCATCCATCCTCTGTCTATCTATAGATAGATTTATTTCTCATCCATCCATCCATTTATCTATCTCTCCATTTATCTACCCATCTCTCCATTTATCTATCCATTCATCCATTCATCCATCCATCCATCCATCATCCAAGCATTTATCTATCCATCCATCCATCCATCCATCTATCTATCCATCCTTCTCTCTATCATCTCTCATCCATCTATCCCATCCATCCATCTGTCTAGCCATCTCTCCATTTAGCTATCCATCTGTCCATCCATCCATCTATCATCCATCTATTTATCTATCCATCCATTCTTCTCTCTATCCATCTCTCTATCTATCACCCATCCAACCATCCATCTGCCTCTCTATCCATTTATCTATCTGGCTTATAAACCATCAAACTTCAAGTGTTTTTATGGTTTTATCAAGGCAACATTTAAAGTTTATCGTGACAAACTTTGCTTTTCTTGTTAAAAATGAAGTCATATGGCTTTGAATTTCAATTCATTTAAATGTATGGCCTTACAATCAAATTACAATCTGGCATCGAGTTTGCTACCGCAATCCAAATTCAGCAATTTAATTTAAATTTAAATTCAATTCTGAATGGTGCACAACCCTGTTGTATACAGAATGTTGTTTAGAGACCATATTTGTAATGCAGCTTGGCTATTTTTAGAATCTATATTTTCTCATTTTCCTTATTTTTCAACTCTGTAGATGATCTCTAATTCTTCCAAATCAAGTCATGAGCAATTTTGCACTACGTATGACAGACATAGCCAATTACCTCATGCAAATCAGAGCAGATAATGAACCACGCTAAGTAACGGTTATGGGGTGCTGAGGAGCTGCGCTCTGATTGGCTGCGGTCTCTGAAAGCTTCTTCATCAGCCGAGTTGACTCCAGGTTGTCTTGTTTATCGGAAATACACTAATTGCAAGTTCTGAGAGGAAGGACGATAAATCAGGAAAGTGTTTCACACACATCAGACACCTGACAAGACGAGAAACGCAACGATGATCACAGGAAACACATTTTTCCACTGATTAAATAACTGTTTGCTTAGCAGCAGATGTGATACGTCAGCACATTGTCCTCGACCATTGCGGCTCCTGTCGGTTCTGATAAATATTAGTAAATTGTGTGGAAGTGCCCTGACATATTTGTCAGTTTGTGGGAACGCAGCATGTCCGATAAATAAGAATTGACTCATTGCCTCATTAGTCATTGATTAAATATATTAATAGAGTCACGAGCCTGTTTATCACCCAGACAGTTTGCTGCTTTCTCGTTTTCTGAAGTTCAGTCATTATTGATTTACGTGTTCAAGAAAGCAAAACTCAAGTTAACAAGAAAATGAATGCAAGGACTTATGGGACTGTGTGTTATGAATGTTTTGTTATGTGTATTTAACATTTAATGTGAATGTTTTACTTATATTTATTGTTGGTGATTTCTGATTTTTTTTTTCATTATTAAAAATAGAAGTATTATTTGAGCATAAAAACTCAATTAATGATTAAATAAAATTTTTAATAAAATATTTTATGATTTAGTTCTTTATACTTTTATCTTGACAGACAGACAGACAGACAGACTTGACTTATTTTGCAAGTCATGAACCAAAGACTACTACTGACTAAAAAAAATAAATAAATAAAATGAAATAAAATATTACAACATTTCACCTGAAGCAAAAGTATTTTAAAATCTGGAGTGAATTTTTTTTTTAACTTTAATTGTTTTATGAAGAAATAAAATAAAAAAATAACAAAAATGTTTATTTCGAATACAGCACAAGCACTGCATACTATATATACATTATACTATTTTTTTAAATATATATATATATATATATATATATATATACACACACACACACATTTTAATTGTAATTATAAGTCAAATAATGACTGAATAATAATATTACTATTGTTATTATTATTGTTATTAGTATTAAGTCTGTTTCATAAAAACTAAAACATACAATTAAAAAATGAATAAAAATAAAAAGTTGACTAGAGTTGACTATATAAGTCTTTGACTACAAGCTTAAAATATATTTAAGAATATTCAGTGTCATTAAAAAATGAATTGCTCAAAGGAGACAATAAATGAGATTTATACTTTTCTGCACTACACATATTAAGCGATGGGTGGGTGTCAACAATACACCCTAAACACTGCAATCACTGCTTCAGGGCTCATGTTCAAACTGTCTCTCAGCATCTGTAGCTACGGCCATCACAGTCAGTCATTTAAATTGACACTAGTTGCGTGTATGAAAAGGTCTAAATTGCTTCCCCTGAGATGCTGCCAAAGAAGGATGATATCACCCTTACCATTATTAATTTCATTCGCTGATTTTCCCCATCAGTCAGCTTGTATGTAATTAGCTTCAAGTCCCGTTGAGAGAGAGTGCAAATCAGTTTAAAAAAATCAGTTTCAAACAGGACAGCTGTCTGTTTCTGCATGCATATAGACCATCTCACTCACCAACACAAGCGCAGAGGAGAAGGTTTCTCATTTCACAGTGAATTTGCCACATCAGTGAGAGCTTCAGAGATCAGCCACTATAAGATAGCAGGTCAGAAAAGACTGAATAACAATGCTAAGAAAGACTGAGGACATAAACAGGTCATATGCAGTCATTTACTAACCCACTGCATACTACAGGTGCATCTCAATAAATTAGAATGTCGTGAAAAAGTTCATTTTTTCTTGTAAGTTATTTCAAAAAGTGAAACTTTCATATATTTTAGATTCATTGCATGTAAAGTAAAACATTTCAAAAGTTTTTTTGTTTTAATTTTGATGATTAGAGCTTACATCTAATGAAAGTCAAAAATCAGTATCTCAAAATATTAGAATATTTACATTTGAGTTCCAATTAATGACCATCCCTACAGTATAAATTCCGGGTATCTCTTGTTCTTTGAAACCACCATAATGGGGAAGACTGCTGACTTGGCAATGCCCCAGAAGACGAACACTGACACCCTCCACGAAGAGAGTAAGTCACAGAGGGTCATTACTGAAAGGTGTGGCTGTTTACAGAGTGCTGTATCAAAGCATATTAAATGCAAAGTTGACTGGAAGGAAGAAATTGGGTAGGAAAAGGTGCACAAGCAACAGGGATGACCGCAAGCTTGAGAATACCGTCAAGCAAAGCCAATTCAAACACTTGGGAGAGCTTCACAAGGAGTGGACTGAAGCTGGAGTCAGTGCATCAAGAGTCACCACGCTCAAACATCTTCAGGAAAAGGGCTACCAAGCCACTTCTGAAACAGCCCAGGTAAGATGCTTCTGACGATGTTTCTAAGGAGAAAAAGAACTGGACTGTTGCTCAGTGGTCCAAAGTCCTCTTTTCAGATAAAAGTAAATTTTTCATTTCATTTGGAAATCAAGGTCTGGAGGAAGACTGGAGAGGCACAGAATCCAATCTGCTTGAAGTCCAGTGTGAAGTTTCCACAGTCAGTAATGATTGGGCTGCCATGTCATCTGCTGGTGTTGGTCCACTGTGTTTTCTAAGTCCACAGTCAACGCAGCCATCTACCAGGAAATTTTAGAGCACTTCATGCTTCCTTCTGCTGACAAGCTTTATGGAGATGCTGATTTAATTTTCCAGCAGGACTTGGCACCTGCCCACACTGCCAAAGGTACCAAAAGCTGGTTCAATGACCATGGTGTTACTGTGCTTGATTGGCCAGCAAACTTGCCTGACCTGAACCCCATAGAGAATCTATGGGGTATTGTCAAGAGGAAGATGAGAGACACCAGACCCAACAATGCAGATGACCTGAAGGTCGCTATCAAAGCAACCTGGGCTTCCATTACACCTGAGCAGTGCCACAAACTGATCCCCTCCATGCCACGCTGAATTAAAGCAAAAGGAACCCCTACTAAGTATTGAGTACATATAGAGTAAATGAACATACTTTCCAGAGGGCCAACAATTCCCTAAAAAAATTTTTTATTGGTCTTATGAAGTATTCTAATTTGTTGAATTGGTGGGATTTTGTTAAATGTGAGTCTAAATCATCACAATTAAAAGAACCAAAGACTTAAACTACTTCAGTCTGTGTGCATTGAATTTATTTAATACACGAGTTTCACAATTTGAGTTGAATTACTGAAATAAATGAACTTTTCCACAACATTTTAATTTATTGAGATGCACCTGTACACTTTATACTACATAGTAAAATATTTATTGTAATTTTGTGTGTGTGTGTCACGAATAACAAGAGGAAGCAAAAATGCAAGTGAAAAGGTTAGTATTTATTAGGTCAGAAGACACAAACACGACTCAGTCTCTCGGATGGGTTGGTGGCGCAGGGACTTGATGGACAGCGTGCTGGTGGTGATCGGTGAAGGTGAATCCAGTGCGGGTGAAATCCAAAACAGACGAAGACCACGAAGACACTTGACGGGAATCAGACACAGGAAGGGCGATCGACTGCAACGGCGGACACACACAGGGAACACATCCAAACGATCTGACAAGGAGAGGAGAGTGCAATGAGGTTTTATAGTGACGTGGATAGGCAGCAGCTGGTGCGGAGAATTGAGATCAGCTGGCGCGCTGATCACGGAGCGTGGGCACGCCCGCTCGCGCCCATAGCACAGATACAGACAACAATAACACGAGACACGAAGAAGGCAGTGAATTCATGAACCGTGACAGTACCCTCCCTCCTAGGGACGCCCCCTGGCGTCCCCAGACTCCCTTACCTGTCGATTGTAATCATCGATAAGGGAGTGATCCAGAATGTCCCTAGCAGGAACCCAACTTCTCTCCTCCGGACCGTAACCTTCCCAGTCCACCAAGTACTGGAATCCGCGTCCCCTCCGCCTTGAGTCCAGAATACGATTGACCGAATACGTTGGTTCCCCGTCTACGAGACGCGGCGGTGGAGGAACCGGGGCAGGCGGATTAAGGGGTGAACGAAATACGGGTTTGATTTTGGACACATGAAAAACGGGATGAATTCTCCTGTACACTGGAGGAAGATTGAGGCGGACTGCCACCGGACTAACGATCTTGGTGACAGTGAACGGGCCAATAAATTTGGGAGCAAGTTTATTCGAGACGGAACGGAGAGGAATGTTCTTAGAAGAAAGCCACACTTTTTGACCAACGACGTATACGGGAGGCTTCAAGCGGTGGCGATCGGCTTGAGCCTTAGTGCGCGCTCCCACCCGGAGAAGAGTCTCTCGGGCTCTTCTCCAGGTGCGATGACACCTCTGGATGAAGGCGTGAGCAGAGGGGACAGCGACTTCAGATTCCAGACTGGGAAAAATAGGTGGCTGGTAACCTAAGCTACATTCGAATGGCGAGAGGCCCGTAGACGACACTGGTAACGAGTTATGAGCGTACTCAACCCACGAGAGTTGTTGGCTCCAGGAAGTGGGATTCTGTGTGACTAAACACCGCAACACCCTCTCAAGGTCCTGGTTAGCCCGCTCCGTCTGGCCGTTGCTCTGAGGGTGGAAACCAGAGGACAGACTAACAGTCGCCCCCAGCAAACGACAAAACTCTTTCCAAAATTTGGATACGAACTGGGGCCCCCTGTCGGAGACCACGTCTACCGGGAGGCCATGAACGCGAAAGACGTGATCTACGACAGCTACCGCTGTCTCCTTAGCAGACGGTAATTTGGGTAAGGGGATGAAATGAGCCGCCTTCGAGAACCGGTCCACTACGGTCAAAACAACCGTCTTGCCCAGGGTGGGCTGTAACGAAATCTAACGCAATGTGGGACCAGGGTCTCGAAGGGACAGACAGCGGTTGAAGTAACCCCTCTGGGGGTTGATTGGAAGTCTTACCAAGAGCACAGACTGAGCAGGCCAAAACAAAATCCCGAATGTCGCGAGCCATGGCGGGCCACCAGAACCGTTGTTTAACTAGAAACCTAGTGCGACCAATTCCTGGATGGCAAGCCACATTAGAGCAATGACCCCACCGAATAACGTCGGACCGTAATCTCTCCGGCACAAGGCAACCGGGCGGAGGCGTTACCCCTTCTAAGGCTGTGCGAACCTTCGACTCGATCTCCCAAGTGAGCGTAGAGACAACAAGTCTCTCAGGTATAATGCACTCGGGAGAGGACGGGCGTTCAGAATGGTCAAAAATGCGTGACAGCGCATCGGGTTTGATGTTCTTGGAGCCCGGGCGGTACGACAGTGAAAAATTAAAACGACCGAAAAAAAGTGCCCACCGAGCCTGCCTGGAGTTGAGGCGTTTAGCGGATCTGATGTATTCTAAGTTCTTATGATCGGTCCAGACGACAAAAGGTACCCCCGACCCCTCTAACCAGTGACGCCATTCCTCCAATGCTAACTTAACCGCCAACAACTCTCTGTTACCAATGTCGTAGTTACGTTCGGCAGAGGACAATCGATGGGAGAAAAAAGCGCAGGGATGCACTTTATCGTCCGAGGAAGCCCGCTGGGACAGCACCGCGCCTACCCCCACCTCTGACGCGTCGACCTCCACCACAAACTGACGTGTAGGATCAGGGGCGATCAGAATGGGCGTCGAAACGAAGCGGCGTTTCAGTTTGGCAAATGCACCCTCAGCTGCGCTTGACCACCTGAACGTAGTTCTGGGGGAGGTCAAGGCGGTCAGAGGAGAGACTAGTTGGCTGAAATTGCGAATGAATCGCCGGTAAAAATTGGCGAACCCCAGAAACCTCTGCAGGGCCTTACGGGAATCTGGGCTTGGCCAATCCACCACAGCCTTAACTTTGTCAGGATCCATACGCACTCCCTCAGACGACACAATGTACCCTAGGAAAGGAACAGACTGTGCATGAAAAGCGCATTTCTCCGCCTTGACAAAAAGCCCATTCTCTAACAGCCTCTGAAGCACTCGTCGAACGTGCTGCACGTGCTCCTGGAGAGAAGAAGAAAAAATCAATATGTCATCCAGGTAAACATATATGAACTGGTCGACCATATCTACTTGGCACGTGGTGTGAGTGCCTGGAAGACAACCGGGGAGTTGGACCCGAAGGCATGTGACCGTATTCAAAGTGCCCCTGGGGGTGTTAAAAGCAAGTCTTCCATTCATCCCCCTCCCCTGATGCGGACAAATGATAAGCATTCCCTTAAATTCCCAATTTAGTGAAGACCGCGCTCCCTGCAACCTCTCAGCTGAAGACATCAGCGGCAAAGGATAAGCTAGCTGCCGTGATGCTGTTCAGCCCTCGATAATCAATACAAGTGCAGGGATCCGTCCCTTCTTCCCACAAAAAAAGAACCCATACTGGAGAAGAGGAGGGTCGAATGAACCCCGCAGCTAGAGAATCAGAAATATATTTCTCCATAGCCTCTCTTTCAGGAACAGAAAGTGAATATAACTTGCCTTTAGGCGGAGACGTACCTGGCAGTAACTCTATAGCACAGTCATAGGGACGATGAGGAGGGAGAGAAGCAGCACGAGACTTACTGAACACCTCCTTCAGGTCTAGATACTCCATGGGCACGTTAGACAAATCCACCGCCTCCTCCTGTAATTCAGAAACAGAAACAGACGGACAAGCAGACACAAGACAGGACTCATGACATTTAGTGCTCCATTCCGCCACTGATTTCTGCTGCCAGTCTATCCTGGGGTTGTGCTTGGTGAACCAGGGGTGTCCTAAGACAATGGGTGCAAGGGGGGAGTCCAGAATGTAGAAGGAGGTGGTTTCAGTGTGGTTGCCAGATACAATGAGTGTGATGGGTCCAGTGGTGAATGAAATGGTGGGCAAGGCCTGTCCATTGAGGGCGTGAACAGCGATGGTCTGAGTGAGGGGTAGAAGGGGAGCCCGAATCCTGAGTGCGAATGTGTAGTCCATGAAATTACCTTCAGCCCCCGAGTCCAGTAGTGCTTGACAGTCGTGAGTGTGGGCTGCCCATCTTAGTCTTACCGGGAGGAGTGTAGATGTAGATGAGGTCTTCTCAGCGGAGATCCCACCCGACAGTAGCCTCAGATTTACTGCCGGGCTTGCCCTTTTACTGGACAGTTGTAAGCGAAATGTCCCGCCGCTCCACAGTAAAGGCATAGGCCCTGGGACCTCCGCCTCTCCTTCTCCTCCCGAGAAAGCCGAGCTCGCCCGACCTGCATGGGCTCGGGATCGTAGACGGGGCTGACCGCGTCTGAGTCGCTGGCTCGTGATGTCGGTGTTGCTCCAGGAAACCGAGCTGATGACCTCCGTCGTTCGACCCGAGAGAGTCGGGAGTCCACCCGAAGGGCCAGATCAATTAACCCATTAAGGGTGGTGGGTAAGTCCAGGGCATAGATCTCTCTTTGGACGCGGTCAGCCCATGCAGGAACATATCCCACTGCGCCTCCTCGTTCCACTGACACTCTGCCGCCAAGGTCCGGAACTGGATCGAGTAGTCAGAGACTGATTCTTCCCCCTGCTTGAGATCCGCGAGGATCCGAGCCGCCTCTCTTCCCGCGACCGCGCGGTCGAAGACCCTCTTCATCTCGGCGGAGAGTGTCTGAAACGAGGCACAGCAAGGATCTTGGTTCTCCCACACCGCTGTTCCCCATAGTGCTGCTCTCCCAGTCAGTAGTGTGAGCACGAAGGCCACCTTGCTCTGCTCGCTGGCAAAGGTCCTGGGCTGCAGGGAGAAGTGCATAGAGCAACGTGTTAGAAACGCTCTGCAGAAATTCGGCTCACCGCTGTAGGCTTCGGGAACAGGTAGGCGGGGCTCTGACTGGGAGGCGTTCTCCGGTGGTACGAGGGGAGCTGGCGGCGTGGGTGGCGCAGCGGGAACTTGCAGATGACGTAATTGCTGGGTGAGCTCGGACACCTGCGCCACAAGAGCTCGAATGGCCTGCCCGGACTCCGCCATGTTTTTCTCCTGGGCATCCATCCGAGAGACGCTGGAGCTTATGAAGTCCTCCAAAGAGGAGGAGGATCCACTTGCTGCTTCCATGATGGTCAGATCGTTCTGTCACGAATAACAAGAGGAAGCAAAATGCAAGTGAAAAGGTTAGTTTATTTTGGTCAGAAGACACAAACACGACTCAGTCTCTCGGATGGGTTGGTGGCGCAGGGACTTGATGGACAGCGTGCTGGTGGTGATCGGTGAAGGTGAATCCAGTGCGGGTGAAATCCAAAGCAGACGAAGACCACGAAGACACTTGACGGGAATCAGACACAGGAAGGGCGATCGACTGCAACGGCGGACACACACAGGGAACACATCCAAACGATCTGACAAGGAGAGGAGAGTGCAATGAGGTTTTATAGTGACGTGGATAGGCAGCAGCTGGTGCGGGGAATTGAGATCAGCTGGCGCGCTGATCACGGAGCGCGGGCACGCCCGCTCGCGCCCATAGCACAGATACAGACAACAATAACACGAGACACGAAGAAGGCAGTGAATTCATGAACCGTGACAGTGTGTGTGTGTGTGTGTGTGTGTGTGTGTGTGTCTATATATAAAACTAACATTATATGGTAACATTTTAAAATATTAAGTTAAGTTTAAGTTTTGAATTTAATGTTAACTAACATTAATAAATGTTAGTTTATATATACAGTATATATATATATATATATATATATATATAATAAAAATAAATAATTAAAATAATTTATTATTATTACTATTATAATATGACTACAGAAATAACCACAATTGATCATTATTATTAATACACCTATTTCATAAAAGCTAATAAAAAGTAATACAAATCTCTTTCATGTATAGCACGAGCAGTATGTTACAAGATTTTGGTCAGACTCACCCTCTGACCTCACCTGATGACACACATTTATATCATCACAAGTGAGAGGCACTCTGAAAGCATGACATAAATGCAGAGTCAGAACTGTCATGTGCAGGACTGTCCTGGGAATGTCTAAAGCCAAACACACAAAGACACATTCATGCACAGAAATAATTATTAAAGGTATTATATCATGAGAAATCAAATTGGCCTTGAAATAATGGCCTTGTGAAATAAAAGTACCGGTTATACTATGAGAACATGATGCAACTTTCAGAATGCAAAACTTGCAAACCCACAGCAAGATAGTGTTTTTCTCGAAGAGAATGTTTACTCAGAAGCAGCTGCAAAAAGGGCACATTTAAGTCTAACGGTCAGAGAACGATAGAAAATATTCATGGAAAACTAAATGATGCAATAAACATGACTAATATGCAAAGAAACTTTACCTCAGGAAGAAAAGCTGAAAGAAAAGTGTGATATGACCCCAGTAACACACAAGCACAACCACAAACACATCTCTAACAATCCTAGAGCATAATTACTGTAGGATGAAATTTCCAGAAGAATAAACTGCTGGCATGATTTCTGATCTCTTGACCAAGAAAGAGGGTACTTCAGTTCATGGAAAACTGTATTCTTTATATTTTTCTATGTGAAATGTCTACAACAAATAACTCTGAATACTCCAAAAACTCTTCTAACTGATTTTATTTTTTTTTTGTTTATTTAAAAATAAAAAATAATAATAAAAATTAAATAAATAACAATTATATTGTTTAAAAAAGAAAATCAAGTCTATTTTTAGAACAATTTGTTTTTTTTAAGTGAACATTTTTATGGGTCAAGCAGATATACACAGTTTATAAATTACTGTATGTATAGAAATAATTACAACAAACATGTGGATTTAAACCAAAAAACAAAAACAGAAAATCTGAATACATTATTCAACACATTTGAATACATTATGGTAATGTTATCTCTTTGAAAGCGTCTGAACAACAGTACAGAAAATGACTGATAAATCAAGAGAAATTCCAGAACTTTACAAAGATACCAACAAAAACAAACACAGTCCTGACAAACAGAGAGACTATAGGCTGTAACTACGTTTGCTTTGGTCTCTGCAGGCGGTCACATCAGCACTGACGGCCCCCTTGAGAAGCATAATGATAATCCTTCAATAACTCAATCTTCATCAGCTTTACAAGAAACTCCCACATGACCCATTTTCCTGTACATTATTATTTCCTGTTCATTACGGTCCCCCACTTACAAGCCTTTTGTGTTTCCAAATTTCCTCTAAAATCCCTCTGACACTCCCCTCGCCTCCCTCCACTTCCTTTCCGGCTACAGAAGGAAAGATAACTCAGCTCATGGAAGCTGGACGTTCCCAGTCGTGCGCTGTTGGCGGGCCAAAGAGACGGCAAACAGTCATCTGTGTTTGTGTGCACTACAGAAGCAGACAGAACGAACACATCGGCCAAGGCCCAACAATATTTTCCAAAGGAGATGATTTTGTTTTCGTTTTGTGGCCTCTGGACTATTTTGCTGAGTCAAGAGAACGAGAGGATGGACACGCTGGCTGTTGGCTTTAAAGGTTAGGCCAGTTTAGAAGGTGTTCTGTGGAAATGAACAGGAAGAGAAAGATGAATAAAGAGAGGAACAAAGAAACAAAGGCGGTGTGGCGTTGTCAGACTGGAAACGATGAGTCAAGCTGGGAAACGGGTCAAATGTTCCTGCAAATGAAACAAGGGAACTCCGGACTGACGTTCACTTAGACAATCTCACACAGTGCACAGGAAACACATGGATAGTTCTTGGATAGGTTATATTGATCTGTGCTGATATTAAAGTGCCGCTATTATGCCATTTCGAATACTGACTTTCATGCAGTGTGTACTGTATTTGAATGTAAACGCATATTTGTAAAGCCGAAAGTGCACAATAAATAAAGTTACAATCTCCCAAAAGAAATAATCGACTCATTCTCATTTGCATTTAACTTTTACATTTAGATCTACTAAAACAACTAAAACATTAAAAACAAGCCACAATACAGTGAAATCTCCACAAAACAACGGAAACAAGCCACAACACAACAGAAACAAGCCACAATACAGTGAAATCTCCACAAAACAACGGAAACAAGCCACAACACAACAAAATCTCCACAACACAACAGAAACAAGCCAAAGCACAACGAAATCTCCACAACACAATGGAAACAAGCCACAACACAACAAAATATCCACAAAACAACGGAAACAAGCCACAACACAACGGAATCTCCACAACACAACGGAAACAAGCCACAACACAGCGAAGTTAACACAGCACAATGAAATCTCCACAACACAAAAGAAACAAGCCACAGCACAACGAAAGCTCCACAACACAACGGGAACAAGTCACAACACAACGAAATTAGTGCAACACAACAGAAACAAGCCACAGGACAACAAAATCTCCACAACACAATGGAAACAAGCAACAACACAACGAAATTAGCGCAACAACAGAAACAAGCCACAGCACAACAAAATCTCCACAACACAACAGAAACAAGCCACAGCACAATGAAATCTCCACAACACAACGGAATCTCCACAACACAACGGAAACAAGCCACAACACAACGAAATTAGCACAACAACAGAAACAAGCCACAGCACAACGAAATCTCCACAACACAATGGAATCTCCACAACACAACGGAAACAAGCCACAACACAACGAAATTAGCGCAACAACAGAAACAAGCCACAACACAATGAAATCTCCACAACACAACGGAATCTCCACAACACAACGGAAACAAGCCACAACACAACGAAATTAGCGCAACAACAGAAACAAGCCACAGCACAACGAAATCTCCATCAACACAACAGAAACAAGCCACAACACAACGAAATTAGCGCAACAACAGAAACAAGCCACAGCACAACGAAATCTCCACAACACAACGGAAACAAGCCACAACACAACAAAATCTCCACAAAACAATGGAAACAAGCCACAACACAACAAAATTAGCGCAACAACAGAAACAAGCCACAGCACAACGAAATCTCCACAACACAACGGAAACAAGCCACGACACAACGGAAACAAGCTGCAATACAGTAAAATTTGCACAACACAATGGAAACAAGCTGCAATAAAGTCAAATTTGTACAACGGAATTAGTCCTATGCATTGTGTTGTGGAGATTTTGTTGTGTTGTGCACTACTGGACCACTGTAAAAAACTAATCAAAACGACAAAACCACACAAAAAATTATGAAAGTGAAAACAGAAAACAGAAAAATAAAACATAATTCAAAATATTATTATTTATTTATTTTATTTTTTTTATTCTAGTTTTGGTGCATAGCAATGAAGTCCATATTCTTCTTCAAAAAAAACAAAAACAAAAAAACAATATCAAATGATGATATTCCAACTTTACAAGATTTCTGAAAAGGAAAGCATATTTAGTGCACATTTTCAAGCTGTAAGTGTCTCGAAGGTTTCTCAGAATGTGCTTGATATGAAAATTACATAGCAGAAATCTGATTGGTGAGGGAAAATGACAACATAACAGATGTTCTGATAAACATCAGAACGTCACCTTGTGATACAGCGACACAAATGCCAACTGATGCATATTTAAAACCTCAGTGAACCCTGAGGGCTTTTCTGTCTCTCAGGCCGGCGGATGCCACGATGGCGCAGCCCATATGTAAGGTGGACAGCTGAACTCTTTACTCGAAACAATGGAGGTATCGATCATTTTGAACAAGTCTAAGATATTCATGCACACCTGCTGACCTTAAGACGGAGAAATTAAAGCTCTGGGTTACAGCCGCTCTGACATTTTTAAGGGGCCTTATATTTAAAGGAATAGTTTAACCAAAAATGAAAATTTGCTAAAAATTTACTCACCCTCAGGCCAGCCAAGATGAAGATTTGGTGGACTTTGTCTCTTCATCGAAACAGATTTTGAGGAATTTAGCATTACATCACTTGCTCACCAATGGATCCTCTGCAGTGAATGGGTGCCGTCAGAATGAGAGTCCAAACAGCTGATAAAAACATTACAATAATCCACAAGTAATCCACACACCTTCATTCCATCAATAAACATCTTGTGAAGCAAAGAGCTGTGTGTTTATAAGAAACAAAACTATCATTAATGTGTAACTTTAAACCATTACTGCAGGCCAGAATATGAGTCCATAATCCATAATGCTTTAACCAGTAAAAAAGTCCATCCCTCGTTGTCCTCTCACATCAAAATCCACCAACATAATTGTTCAGAACTCTTTTGTACTGTTTTTGATTGTAATGTGCTTGATCTATGCATATTTCTCACCTGATTCAGACAAGACAACTTTTTCCCTGGAGAAAGCAATATTATGGAATATGGACTTGGTATTTCAGCCAAAAACAATGGTTTGAAGACATTAACTGATGGACTGGAGTCACGGAGATTACTTGTGGATTATTGCGATGTTTTAATCAACTGTTTGGACTCTGACGGCACCCATTCACTGCTGAGAATTTATTGGTGAGCAAGTGATGCTAAATTTCTCCAAATCTGTTTCCATCAAGAAACAAATACATCTATATCTTGTATTGCCTGAGGGTGAGAAAATGTTTAGCTAAATTTCATTTTTGCGTGAACTGTTCCTCTAATGTGGCTGTAAGCTGTTTTGATTCAGCATCTCCAACAGTCTGATGTGAGTCACGAAGAGTTGCAAGTTATGAGTCTAAACGAGTCAGGATGGTTTACAATAGGTGCTGTGTTTGTTTATGTGGTATTCACAGTGATATCGTGACAGGTTGGAAATACATGACTACATTGAGCACATGTGCAAAAGTTCCAGCCTGTAGATGCACTTCACTAACTTTCCTTTGTTTGTTAAGCAAGTCAGAGAGAGAGCGAGAGAAGGAAGGAAAAGTGGCAAAGTAAAGACAGATATGGATGAAACTCAGCATGGTGCAAAGTACACAATATCGTGCATTTCATTTCACGTCTTCCTTTCTTGATAAATGTCTCTCGCATACATTCGTCTCTTAAAGAGGGTGTAATGTTGTGGAACAAACCTCCAAAGTGCCCAGTGCGCTGTCTGCTAGATCTGCTGGGGCTGGGTGTCAGATGGATTGATTGTCTGAATACAACTGGCCAGCTGCTCGCAGACACCAGACACTTTAAATCAACTTCATGCCCTCTGTCAGATTTCAGCCCTCATGTTTGAAGCTCAGAATCAACCATGGAGCTGTAAAGATCTGCACTGCTGCCTATGAATGCATTCATATGAGGTCAGCTTGAGAATTCAGGACAGTGAAAATACAGAATAACAGAAAAAAAATATACATTAGACTCATGATCCAACAAGCTCAAGCGATATTTTCAATGAACGTACTGAGAATTAGAAGCCAGTGCAACTAAAGTGTAAACTTGAAATTTGAATGAAACTTTGCTGCCTCTTTTTATTGTGAAATCCAAACCTGTTGAGCAACATAAAACTAATATACTCCTATGTTATACATGTTTTCTATGTTTTGAAGTGTCACTACAGTTCAAAAGTTTGGGGTCAGTCTCTTATGCTCACCAAGGCTGCATTTATTTGTAAAACAAATGATATGTTATACAGTAAAAACAGTAATATTTTGAAATATTATTACAATTTACAATACCTGCTTTCTATTTTAATATATTTTAACATATATAATTTATTCCTGGGATTCCTGTGAATTTTCAGCATCATTACTGCAGTCTTCAGTGTTTTTGCTGCTTAATATTTTTTTATTATTTTTAATATTTTAATATTTAGTAATAAATTTAATAATTTAAATTTAATAAAATTGTAAAAATTTAATAATTATATTTAAAGTATTTATTTCTTTACCGTCACTTTTGACTAATATAATTCATTATCGCTGAATAAAAGTCTCTTTTTTTAAATATACTGACTATTCTAGCTTTATTTTACATGGTTACAAGGCTGTAATAATAAATTTTGTATGAATTAAACAGGACAGTTCCTATATGAAAAGGATCAATTTTACTTCTAAAATGGAGCTTTTCCATGTAGTTTTGACACACTTCCAAATTCACACAGAGGATAATGGCTTTGCTGCACATCCCTACTTTTTGCTGCATACTAAGCAGTATATTGAATACTATCCATTTTATTTATTTATTTGTTTGTTTGTTTGTTTGTTTGTTTGTTTGCTAAATGCAACAAAACATTTTTAAAAAGTCAACACCAAACACTAATGGTTGATATTGCTTCCAGTTTATTTATCACACTGGAAACTGACAAACGCTCAGTATCTGGTTTCACACTTTCACATTTTGGTAAATGTAATACACATTTATTCTATGCATACAGAAAATGTTATGCACTGTACACAAAATACATACTGCATACTGCTAAAATAGTATGACAGCATGCTATTTCTGATTGTAGGGTTGAAGGGTGATGTGTGGTATTTGAGGGTAGTCTGTTGCGCATGATAGTAGTGCACAGTGTGTGAAGCTAGTGGTTAGTGGGTTAGGACAGTGTGTGGAGTGCAGATGGCTGCATAACAGGAGGTTTAAAGGTTCTGGCAAAAGCGTGAGGAGTATAAGCTTTACAGCGTCTCATTTAAACTGGTACAGTATCTTATAAAGTCCATTCTTTTTCCTGTGAGATTTATAGATGAGATTTTTTATCTCGCCAGATGTGCGTGGTTGTTTTAGAAGTGAGTGGCGCTGAGCACACAGATGAAAGCCAAAGATGAGCTCACTGACAGATCTGGATGTTAAAGAGAGGCAGGGTAGAGTTCTGGCCCGGTTCAGCGCGTTGGGAGAGAGACAGAGAGTTGGATCTGTAACAGGTGGCTAATCTTCAACTGTGCTTCGAGAGAGTAAAAAATATCCCAGCGCTTCCCAAACATTTCACCTCGTACAACCCTAACTACAATCACAAAAATTATTTATAAGTCATTTTATTTGTCCTGCAAGCCAAGTTCAGACATCTTACTGTTTTTTTTAAACCGTGTCATTTTGTCATAATTGTGGCAAAAGTAACTAATAACTTTACTAACAACCATTTTATTAGTATTTATTAATTTTATTAGAATTTATTCAGATTTTGTTATAGTTGTATTTTCAGTTTTCATTTAAGTTTTTAATTTAAATTTTAATTCAGTTTACATTTTTTTAAACATGCATTACATTTACATTTTTACCAGTTTTTTTATTTATATTTCTATATAGCTTTAATTTCTTTATTTCAGGTTTAGTTTTAGTAATTTTAGTATTTTAACTTGTTTTTTTAGTTAGTTGCCAACAATTTTCATTGCAGGTGTTTCATCTCATTTTTATATATCATAATGTAATTTTGTTTTTCCTGCAAGCCAAGTTCAGACATCTTATTGTTTTCAAACCATAATTGTGGCAAAACTAAAATATACAATTTAAAATAATGAATGCATTTTAATAAATTATAATTTATAATAAATATAATAAATTATATTTTGAAATAATAAGGATATGCTACATTGATGAAAAGTGATCGTAAAGAAATTTATAAGATATTTCTTTTGAACTTTTCTCTTCATCATAGAATCCTGAAAGGATTATATCATGGTTTTCACAAAATATTAAGCAGCGAAATAGTTTTTAACATTGATAACAATAAGAAGAAATGAGCAGCAAATCAGCATATTAGAATGATTTCTGAAGGATCATGTGACACTGAAGACTAGAGTAATGATGCTGAAAATTCAACTTTGCGTCACAGGAATAAACTACATTTTAAAATATATACAAATAGAAAACTGTTTTTATAAATTATAATTATTTTTCAGTTTTTTATAAAAATACATTTTTTACAAAAACATTTTAAAGGCTTTTGAACGGTACTGTTTAAAACAATTCTCAGGTAAAATGTAATTTTAGTCTCAAATCTTTAAACCTGATGTAAGCTTGTACCTACTATTATAGAAAAACATTCAAAGTGCATCAAGGTCTTCATCTCTCTCTCTCTCTCTCTGTTATTCGGGGGCCGATTGCAAACAAATACTGTATGTTTGCATTACGGAGCAACTTGTCCTTGGTTGCCATAGGGACAGCAGATCCAGAGTCTCGTGGATGACCTCATGCGATGCAGCGAACGGCAGAATTAGGTCAGAATTATTAGCACATGCTCTGGTCTCCTGACAGAGTGCTTTAAACTGGCCTGGGACTCCAACAAGAGCTTCAGTACGGCATCCTTCAAGCTAATTATAAATAATTACAAGACAGAACACCATTCTGGTTATCATTTATGAAGGTCTACATAAGAAAAACAGCCCAGAGAGGAGAGAAAAAAATAACACTAAAGAATAAAAAAGTGGCTGCTGAGTTAGTTTGTCAAACTCAAAGTGTCAATCCTCCTGCTAAATGCCACAGCTACACATTTCAGTGGGCAAAAAGCATCTTTCTACATTGATGACCATTGAAACATGTGTTTAACATAAAACATGCATACTGTGTTATATAAAAGCCATGCAATCGCACTAAAATGAGCTAATTTCACTGACAATAGTTCACCTTTGCTAGTTCTAATTAATCTAAACCTCATCAGTCCACAAAAGCACAAACTGCATGAGAGCAAAATGGAATACTAGAAACATTCTCAGCAGTAACAGACAGAATTTGAAGGGAGGAGATCGTATATGCCTCGTCTTTCATTTTCCTTCTTGGAAAACAATTCTTTATCACTCCACTCCTCCTGCTTCTAACACCTGCGACGGTGGAATCTCCATGTCTCCATCCAATAATCATCCCCCAGCCCTCCTGATGCTGGCCAGTGTCCAAACTCGCAACAGTGGCTAAGAGTAGACGCGTGTAAATGGAACATTGCTGGCAACTCGTGATGAGCCGCACCTGGTGCCCATTGAGCCTCGTCACCGTTGCCATAAATCCACTATTGTGACTCTCCTCCAGTGAAACTACCTCCGTGAGTGCATGCATGAGGTGTACTTGAGGTTTTGGAGCAGATGATGATGATGATGATCATCATCATCATCATCATCACCAGAGTTGCTAAACGCCACTAAACATTTAGAACAAACATTCTACTCATGCTATTATTGCAGAATGCATACTGCACACAGTATGCACATTTTAGTGTGGAAAACCATTTGCATTTGTAATATGCAACCAAACAGAACAGTATAGTTTTCAAACTGTATATACAGTACTGTAAAGAATAGTACAATATAGAAAATCCCACAACGCAATGTGCACCACTAGTGCCACCTATCAGAACTGCAGAAATTAATGGCTTACTTATAGCTGTCTTTGCATATTAGGCTGCAATAGGAGAAAGTGTTGAAGACCAAAAATGTTACATACATTATTTCAGCCTTAACCTGACGTATTTGATTAGATAGACAAGGGTTTGAGAAGAAGAAAAAAAGCAAAACAATCATCTTAATTTCATATTTATTATACACATAACATATGCATACTGTTCATCCAGTTGTTATGTGTTTTTTTGTTATTTTATTATTATTATTATTTTATTAGTTTTTATATATTTCTATATTGCTTTAATTTATTTCAGTTTTAGTTTTAGTAATTTTAGTATTTTAACTTATTTGATTAGATAGTCAAAGACTTAGGAAAACTGAACATAAAAATTATCCAAAATAATCATATAGTTATTTTTTATTTATTTTTGAAATAACAACATTTACATTGCATATACCGTTCATGCAATTTTATGTGCTTTTTTGTCATTGTTATTATGCTTTTTTGTTATTTTTGTTTGTTAGGTTTTTTTATATTTATATATAGCTTTAATTTGTTTCAGTTTTAGTTTTAGTAATATTATTATTTTATTAATTTTTTAAATATTTCTATACTGCTTTATTTCAGTTTTAGTAATTTTAGTATTTTAATGTATTTGATTAGATAGCCGAGGACTTGGGAAAACTGAATATAAAAATAATGCAAAATAATCAGTTATTTCATATTTATTACTGAAATAATAACATTTATATTGCATACCATTCATGCAGTTTTATGTGCTGTTTGTCATTATGTTTTTTTTTATATTTCTATATAGCTTTAATTTATTTCAGTTTCAGTTTTAGTAATTTTAGTATTTTATCTTTTTTATCTTTTTTGATTAGATATTCAAAGATTTGGGAACACCGAATTTAAAACAAATCCAAAATAATCATTTATTTTTAATAACACTTATATTGCATACTGTTCATACACTTAATGGTAAATGCATGCAATCATCTGTACATTACCCTCACGTGTTTTTTAACATTAATTTTACATTTTATAATGTCTTTTGGTGCTATAACTACTGTTGTTATTGCTAACTAAAACTATAAAAAAAAAATTATCACACAATTGAAACAAAGCAGAAATTTCATTGCATTTTAATTTCCTCACTTAATCTTTATGGATACAAGTTTTGAACTATATATTATATACTGCTTGCTCCTGTGGGATGGTCTGCTCAATTCAAATGTACATAAAGAAAATATCTGCTGTGTACATCACGCAGGCCTTTCAGGCTGTACTGGCTTACCTGAAACATTGCTGGACACATGCCTTTAATGGAAGCAACAGTGAGGTAATAATGAGGGCCAGACATCTTCCTTAAGGAAAGAGCACCTGATCCACGAAGAATCGCAGAGTGACAGACTGTCCTGTCGACAGGAGAGGAATGCTGTCATAGACACAGAACAGCTCCATTTCAGAGCTCAAACAAAAACACAGGAACTGTTCCCACAGTACTAGCTTTCTTATGATGAAATATTCCATGTTACAAGCACAACTTACATATACAACCATAATCAAGACAATGACATAAAAGTTTCTCTAAAATTCTTTTAAAAAAGTAAGCTTACCTGTAAAAAAACAAAAAAAACAAAACAAACAAACATGATGCTGTTGTGGGTAGCTCAAGTGAAAGAGCCCATTATTAGGCAGTGTCATTTTTATACATTTTTATTAGCATTTACAAATAACCATTTTATTAGTATTTAGCATTTTTTAGAATTTATTAATATTTTAAATTCTGTTATTGTTACATTTTCAGTTTTCATTTTAGCTTTTAGTTTAAATTTGAAGTTTTTTCAATTGTTGTTTTTTGTTATTTTTATTTTTTTTATATATATATATATATATATTTGTCACAGAACGGCCAGGCTCCACCCTCAGCCAATTACCACGATCCACCTCACCCGAGTTCTAATCGCACGCACCTGCACACCATCACCTCTGTCATCAGGAACCCCATAAAAGCACTCACCTCAGCTCACTCTGTGTCCGATCTCGTTCATGCAACGTGGACTCCCATCTGCAGCTCCGCATGGTGAATATATATCCCCAGTTCTCCTTACCTGCCTGAACTTACCTCCTGTTCTCCTCCCTGTTGTCTCCCTCGTCCTCAGATTCTCCGAAGCTGTGCTGGATTGCTCTATGCTCCTGGGCCTCACGTTCTCTCTCCACCCAATTCCTGTGGATGACAGACTCACAGTCAGAATCCCAACTAATCACCTGCAAGATACCCAAAAGATCACTACTCACCTCTTATCACCAGTTCCAACGGCGCACTCACTCAGATCCTGTAAATAAACTTATTGTGTTTTACACTTACCTCTGTGTCCGGCAGTTCATGTTACAGAAGATCGGACCAACAACAGATACAGGATGAGTGCCGCGGATCCATTCCAGGAACTTGTGGACACATTCAAGAAAATCCTTTCACGTCACGACTCACCGCCATCACCGGCTCCCACGTCAACAACCACCAGTTCTCCTTCACCGGTTATGTTTGCCAGTCCCATGGCCCGACCAGCGCCCTACTCAGGTGACCCAGAGGAGTGCAATGGCTTTATCATGCAATGTTCGCTAACCATTGATTTGCATCCACAGATGTTTGTCACCGACCAAGCCAAGATCGCCTTCATTGTGACGTCCCTCACGGGTCCCGCGCTTAAATGGGCAGAAACAATTCTTACCCAAGCTGGCCCAGCTACACAATCCTTCGCTCAATTCCTGGCCCATTTCCGTGAGGTCTTCGGCAGCTCTCTCGGTGATTCTTCAGTCGGTGAACAATTGTATCAGCTGCGGCAGGGCTCGATGAACATTCGCCAGTATGCACTGAGATTCCGCACCCTCGCGGCCGCGAGCAGGTGGAACGAGCCCTCCTTACTCACCGCATTCCGCCAGGGGCTGAACTCCCGATTAAGATTGCATCTAGCGGCATATGATGATACCTATGGGCTTGAGAAGTTCATCCAATTAGCCATAAGATGCTCCAATCGTATGGAAACATGCACATCGGATTCAGTACCAGCCACCGCCATTGTCACTCCTCCCAACCGCCAGCCAGAGGCCAAAGACCCTCCAGAACCAATGCAGACAGATATGTGCCGCCTCACACCCTCAGAGAGACATCGACGAATCGTGAGGGGTTTATGTCTATATTGTGGAAGTGACGGTCACATGATCCAGACGTGCCCCCTTCGTCCTCCTCGGCTGACGGTGAGTGGAATTAAGCCTCAATTCCCTAGGATGGATCCCTTAACCACTAGTGCACAACTGATAATGGATACTTTCTCCTTGCCAGTTACAGTTCTCCTCGACTCCGGCTCTGCGGGGAATTTCATCGCCGGAAGACTCTGCAGGCAGCTTAACCTCTCGACCACCGCCACGGAAACCACCTACCAGATCCAAACCATAACTGGTACTCCACTCACCCGACGTCAAGTTAAACACTGTGTGGGACCCCTACAACTTCGTGTAGGCCAACTCCATCATGAATTCATCCATTTGCTGGTTCTGGAGGGTTCAACCGTGGACATCATCTTGGGCTTGCCCTGGCTGGCGAAACATGACCCAGTATTATCCTGGAAGTCCGGAGACGTCCTGAAGTGGGGTAACAATTGCTTCCCTCAGTGTTTCCCCAATCTGCCTCAACCAGTTCCTCGAGTTCCCACACCATTACCACTCCAAGCCACCTCCATCGAGAGCCCTATCGAGAAGCAATCTGTGGACATTCCCTCTGAGTATACCCCCTTCAGTGACGTCTTCTGCCCGCGGAGGGCCTCCCAACTACCACCTCATCGGCCATGGGACTGTGCCATCGACCTAGTTCCGGGTGAGCCAGTACCACGGGGTAAGATTTATCCCCTTTCATTACCCGAACAGAAGGCCATGGAGGAGTACATCGAGGAGGCACTCCAACAAGGATATATAGTTCCATCTACCTCCCCTGCTGCTTCCAGCTTCTTCTTCGTGGCCAAAAAGGACGGAGGCTTGCGACCCTGCATCGATTACCGGAAACTCAATGACATCACTATCAAATTCAGGTATCCCCTTCCTCTTGTCCCAGCTGCCTTGGAACAACTCCGCGGTGCCACCATATTCCTGTTGACCTCCGTATTTCTATAACCTCATTCTCAGATCCTGAGAAGGGGGATGAGGGAAGCACAGCCTTTAGACACCTACTGGCCACCCAGGGCCAACGCAACTCTCTCGCTGCCAAAGAACGCTTCTGGTGGCCCAACATGGCCAGGGACGGAGAAGGCCCGTTCAGGCTGCCCGGACTGGGTGCCATATCCAAGAGTCCCCGTCATCTTCCTTCAGGCAAGCTCTTACCATTACCCATACCCAACCGCCCTTGGTCACACCTGGGAGTGGATTTTATCACCGATCTACCTCCTTCAGATAACAACACATGCATCCTGGTAATAGTGGACCGGTTCTCCAAATTCTGTCGACTTCTCCCACTACCCGGATTACCCACTGCCCTTCAGACGGCGGAACTGCTCTTCAATCACGTCTTCAGATATTATGGTATTCCAGAGGACATAGTATCTGATAGAGGACCTCAATTTATCTCACAAGTTTGGAAAGCCTTCTTCTCTCTCCTAGGTGTGACCATAAGTTTAACCTCCGGCTACCATCCACAGTCCAATGGGCAGACTGAACGCAAGATCCAGGACACGACGTCTCTGAGAACTCTTCATTATGTTTTCAGAACTCTTGGAACCAGTTCCCTAGGCTGGGCCGAGTACTTCGTACCCCTTCGCCAAGGCTCTGACTGGACTCACTCCTTCCAGTGCGTACGGGTTTCCCAGCCACCTTTATTCCCATGGTCCGGGAGAAATCCATCCATGTTCCCCAATCGATCACTGGTTCCGAGAGAGCGAGAGAGTCTGGGACGCAGCACACCATCAGCTGCAGCAGGCAGTGCGCAGACAGAGGATTACAGCGGATGCCCGCCGCTCTGCCACGCCTACTTACCATCCCGGGCAGAAGGTATGGCTATCCACACGAGACATCAGGCTGCGC
Organism: Tor tambroides; assembly: GCA_021397915.2. Classification (NCBI taxonomy): domain Eukaryota; kingdom Metazoa; phylum Chordata; class Actinopteri; order Cypriniformes; family Cyprinidae; genus Tor; species Tor tambroides. Next base: position 48,220 of record JAFVLL020009643.1, on the reverse strand, counting down.
CTGCCTAGCCGGAAACTAAGTCCCAGATTCGTTGGTCCCTTTACCATTCTGGAACAGGTCAACCCGGTCACTTATAAACTCCAACTACCTTCTCAGTATAAGATACATCCTACCTTCCATGTCTCCCTACTAAAACCATTCTTTCCTTCTGTTTCCCCAGAGCCTGGTCCGACCGAGGAACCCCCTCTCCCTCTCATTGTGGAGGATGGTGCCATCTACAAAGTCCGGGAGATCCTGGAATCCCGGCGCCGTGGTGGTAGGCTGGAGTACTTGATCGATTGGGAAGGCTATGGTCCCGAAGAACGCTCATGGGTCCCCAGAGAAGATATCCTAGACCCGGCGCTCCTGGAGGAGTTCCATACCACGCACCCTGATCGTCCAGCTCCCCGGGGCCGGGGTAGACCACCACGACGCCGGGGTCGGCCCTCAGGAGCGGGCCGTGGAGAGGGGGGTACTGTCACAGAACGGCCAGGCTCTCTCCCCAGTCAATTGCCACGATCCACCTCACCCGAGTTCTAATCGCACGCACCTGCACACCATCACCTCTGTCATCAGGAACCCCATAAAAGCACCTACCCCAGCTCACTTGTGTCCGATCTCTGCTCATGCAACGTGACTTATCTGCAGTACCCGCATGGTGAATATATCCTCAGTTCTCCTTACCTGCCTGAACTTACCTCCTGTTCTCCTCCTGTTGTCTCCCCTCGTCCTCAGATCAAGCTGTGCTGATTGCCTATGCTCCTGGGCCCTGCCTTCTCCACCCACTCCTGTGGATGACAGACTCACAGTCAGAATCCCAACTAATCACCTGCAAGATACCCAAAGATCACTACTCGCCTCTTATCACCAGTTCCAACGGCGCACTCACTCAGATCCTGTAAATAAACTTATTGTGTTTTACACTTACCTCTGTGTCCGGCAGTTCATGTTACAATATTTCTATATAGCTTTATTTTGTTTCTGTTTCAGTTTTAGTTTTAGTAATTTAGTATTTTAACTTGTTTACTTCAGTTAGTTGCCAGAAATTTCCTTTCAGGTTTTTCCATCTAATTTTTATATATCATATTGCCGCAAAGTTTCATATTTTAGATTTTGTAAACAATAACAACACTGCAGTCAAGACTCTATAATATGTCCCTCCTTTACATAAGCCTACAGAAACCTTTTTTCCTCAAAACGAAATTTATAAATCTAACTGCTTTAAAATAAAAAAGTAATATAATAACTCCCATTAATAAGCTGCATGATTAGAGGTCTCATGGCGTGGGATGAATTACACACTGAAGTTTAATATTAAAGAATAGGCTTGTTTAAATCCCTAACCTTCAAAGTATGAGCAATAACAATAGTGTTAGCTCTCTTAACAAGTAATGAAGCTAAACAAGAATAAAAGGAAATAAATAATCAAATCTGAGTTTTGTTTGCTTCCAGCTAGGCATTTTAATATGACTGCACCACTATGCACAACCTGAGGGATGTTTCCTAGGAACAAAATTAAGTTTGAGATTAAAGTATATTTCCAATGAAGAATCACCATTGAGTATATAAATGTAGGAAAAGAGCCAAGAGTGAAAGCAAATACTCCTTTATCTTTAGCTAATTCTACATTACTTTCCCCCTCCCCTTGCTATTTATTGACTCTGAGGGACAACAACAAATGTGTATGGAGAAAATTAACACAAAGGAGGGTTATTAAGAGTTGTCTTCCTTTGTTTCTCTGACTTTTTAATTATTTTTGAATCCTTCAATGGATTTGATCTGTGGGGCTGCTGGTAAATCAATCTCTCTCTCTGTCCCTCTTTTCTAATTTGTAGGGCCTGGTGCATTAACCACCTCATACAAGCTCCTAAATGACTGCCTGACTTTGCATTTCCAGACTTAATGAACAAAGAATATATTGAATTGGGAACTTTTGTCTGCGACACAATGGCAATTCCACACCAACCCCAACCCACAATGCTCATAATGCTGTCTGTCTGCTCATAAAATGTGGCCGATTTCTCCTTCAAAGTACAAAAATAGAAATGTTAAATAAACACAGAGCTAAATGATCGCTCCAAGAAGCATATTCTCTTTGAATATTGCATTTTCTGTTCATTAGTGGGCAAAAAAAAATCTGTGTAGTGCAGGATGAGTCATCAGTAAATTTTAAAGCATATATTTGAAAATAAAATAAAATCTATCAACATGTAGGAATACATTAGCGGAAATGACTAACAGACATGGACTACAAAGCAACTAAACATTTAGTAGGGACTGTTATTGATAATGAGAATAGTTTTTTTGAATAAAAGTATATTATGACACCTCATTATATTATTCTTTTCACACCTATTGATTTAAATGCTTGCTAGCACTGAGCTACAGTGCTATAAAGTAAAATCAATGCTAACACAAGACTTTTATTTTTATTATTGACGTACGCTTCCAGATGTGCAAGGAAGAGACGGATGACGGCACATCAGAAGACCATAATCTGTGACAGAATCTAAAATTACAGGAAGTCTCAACCTTCCCCAATACGACGCGTATCGGAACACGATATGACCGCAACAGATGGGACTGAGTCATATGAAGAACAGTAATCAGCATCACAAAGTGACCAAAATTATTCATTTGCGTTCATTCATCATCTTTCCAAAGGGACACAAAAGAAAGCCTTGTATTGTCTTGAATCTGAACTGGTATAAAAAAAAGAGAGAAAACACCACTGATTTGCGTTTGAAGAGAAACGAGATGCTAAACAATGCTTGACGACGTCACATATTCAAATATAATAAATGGCATGAGACTTCCAGACATAGATGATAAGCATCTAATAGTCTGAGGAGGACGGGGAGGGCAGATGGATTTGCTGCGTCTTTGCTGTATTTGAATGTGAGGTATTTGTGGTAATGGTGGAGGCAGCATGATGGATGTTCTGCAGGCTACAGAGGTTTTGGTCTGGAGGGAGACGGGCACAGTGCCAGGATAATTGTATTGTTTATCCATTACTATTTCCGTTCATGTCAGGCAGAGGCTAAACAATGGTGGATGTCACCGGGTGCGTTCATGTGTGTTTGTGTGTCTGTGAAATATCGGCTTCCTGTTGTTTGGCAAACATTAATTATGAGGTCATGAGACCTGAGGTAAATGAAGTCGAACAGTGTAAAACACCTACAGCACATTTACCAGTTCCTGCAGGGAGGATTTCTTTAACTTTTAAAGTTATTTAGCATACGCCACTGTTTATAGATTGAGAGAGGCAGGATCGCCTCTGCACTGGCAGTGTACTTGTTTTTTGGAAAAATAATACAACAATACTATGTTTTTGGAGATTCACCATGGTACCACCATGAATTTATGGATATACTGTATACTATAGAAATACTTTGTTTGGGAGATTCAAATGGTAGTGCCATGCCTTTTTGGATATACAGTGCTATGGCAATAACATGTTTTAGAAATACCATATTTTGGAGATTACTATTTTTTAAGGCTTTGGCTTACCATGGCTTTTTGGATATATACTATGGCAATAGGCCTACCATGTTTTTTTTTAAGATTCACCATGGTATTGCAATGGCTTTATGGATATATACAATGGAAATACAATGTTTTTGGAGATTTATGATGGTACTACTATGGCTTTTTGGATATATACTACAACAGTACCATGTTTTATGAGATTTACCGTGGTAATACAAAGGCTTTTTGGATATACAGTATACTGGATTATGATAATACCATGTTTTGGGGATTTACACTGGTACTACCATTGGCTTTTTGGATACATATACTATGGCAAAACCATGTTTTTGAAGATTCACCATGGTATTGCAATAACTTTCTGGATATTTATTATGGAAATACCATGTTTTTGGAGATTTATAATAGTACTTACCATGGCCTTTTGGATATATACTATGACAGTACGAAGTTTTATGAGTTTTACCATGGTAGTACCAAGGTTTTTTGGATATATACTGGATTATGATGGCATTATGGAGATATATATGACAATACCATGTTTTTGGTGGTTTTCAATGGTAGTACCATGGCTTTCTGGATATATACTATAGCAATACCATGTGTTTGAAGATTGACCATGGTATTGCAATGGCTTTCTGGATACATATTATGGAAATACCATGTTTTTGGAGATTCATGATGGTACTACCATGGCTTTTCTGATATATACTAAGGCAGTACCATGTTTTAGGAGAATTACCATGGTTGTACCATGGCTTAATAGATATATACAATTGCCATTGTTTTTGAAGATTCACTACGGTATTGCAATGGTTTTCTAGATATATTATGGAAATACCATGTTTTTTTTTTTTTGGAGTTTTGTGAAGGTACTACCATGGCTTTTTGGATATATAATATGGCAGTACCATGCTTTATGAGATTTACCATGGTAGTACCAATGCTTTTTGAATATATACTGGCTTATGACAATACAATGTTTTGGATATATACTATGGCAATACCATATTTTATAAGCTCTACCATGTTAATACCAAGGTTTTTGGATATATATTATAACAATGCCACATTTTGGAGATTTACCCTGGTATTGCTTACTCCAAGTTTAAAAAAAAAAAATACTATGTAACATAGCATAGCATGATACTATGGTATTGCCATGGTTTTGGACATGTCTCACAGCAATTCATGTTTGTTTTTTTTCAGATAATTACTACGACAGTACCATCCCTTACCAAAAAATAGTGACAGTAATATTTTGATGGTCATACTATGGTACTGAAACTCATGTACCATTGTATTTACATACCAAGGTAAGTTCAAAACTACCATTGTAATGCTATTGCAAATTTTCACAAAAACACAGGTTATGTACAATGCACTTACAAAAAGGACCATGGTACTACCATAGTATTCTTGGAAGTACCTTAGAGTTCCATGAGTTCCAGGTGCAAAGGAGAGGTCAGAGGTCTTCTGAAGCATGTCTGCAACAACTTGTCTTCCTTCTCATCATCTCCGACATCTGTTCTCTGCGGAAGTCACGTGACCTTTTCCAAACAAATGCACTAAATGGAAAAATACGCATGCTCCACCTGCCAAAATATTGCCATAATACCACTGCGAGAGTATTATTACATTAGCAAGGAAATACCATGACTTTGAAATGAAACAAAAAAATAAAATAAAATATCTAGCATCCCGCTAAGAAATCTAATACAACCAATTTTAGTGTTTATTTTGTCTAGACGTACTTAATAAAATTAAGCAGTCAGAAACGCAAACACAGATGATCAAAACCAATCAATCAACCACAAACATTAGTCTACACTCAGTCACCAGATCACAGAAACCCTGCAAGGTCAGTCATCTAAGGTCAGACACAATCATCTAAGGACAGACTTAGACTAAATAAGAGTTTAAGGTTATAAAAAGAATTTGAGCTGTTTTCCTTCAGGAAACAGAGATTAGCCATCCCCAATGGGGGCAGTTAAAGTTCCTTGAACCTAAACAGACTTAAAATATTCTAGGCTTGGAGTTTCCATACAGATTTATTAATTTAAGGCCTGTCAGATATGAGTTGACACAAGGCAGTTAAGAGCTAAATCACCGAAGTTTATAGCATGCGTGCGAGACATGGCAGTCTGGTTGATACGACAATAATTTAAGAGCATTTTGTTGTCTTTACTATATATGTTGATGTTAAAAATACAGTTTCCTTTACTTAGAGCTCATCTGCAAATACTCACCCAAGGCTGACAGCACAATATGAAACACATTTATGCACTCACATGCTTAAAGAATGGCAACTGACAGGCTTATTTGCACCTTTGTAACTGATGTGAGAAGCTGTGACAGGAAGAGCACAACACTTCATATGAAAGGCTACAGATATATCAGCAGAAGTCAGTGATGTGGCTGCATCTTTGTGGATCGGTGGCCACCCACAAGTTTGATTCACCCTTGGCTGGGCTAAGCAATTGCACCTGGGGATCATCCCGTTTTGTCGATCCAAGTGGGTTTAATTGCATCCTTCTGTTTCTGTATTTTCAATCCCTCTAGGTAGCTGCACACAGAAAAACCCTGCACACTGTCAAAACCTAAATGTTTTTGAAAAAGCAGAAGGTGAAGGATTATAATGCTGTGGTGAAGGAAATAAACCCCTTGAGGTCTGTTTCTCTGTATCTGTGGCTCTGGAGTGGGTGTCAGCATTGGGATCCACAACACCACTTCCAGCAAAAACACAAGATAACAGTTTGGACAGGTCTGCATGTCTTCCCTGGGATTCAGAAGCCTGGCTTTCTTCATAAAGGCATCAGAAATGTTCAGAAATACATCATTTAGGGTTTGCATAACTACTGATGTTTACTAGTCGATATGTTGCAGTGATGGAGAGCATGATATGAAATAAGAGTTTGCATACTGCTGTCATAAATTTTACAAAAAAAAGTCACACAAGGCATAACACTGCAGTTAATTTTAAAATTAATTTTCACTTTGTATAATTCAAAATATCTTTGCAAATACATATTTTTCTTATGAGATTTCTTGTATAATATATATATATATATATATATATATATGTTGTTTCGAAATTTCTTGTGAAATTTATTCCAGAAATATTTTTCTTATGAAACATCTTGTGAAATGTATTCTAAATGCATTTGCAAATATATATTTTTCTTTGTTTGAAATGTCTTAAGAAAAACTCTCTGAAAATATACTACATTTATTTTAAATATATTTGCAAATACATTTTTCTTTTCATATTTGCTGGGATATTTATTCCAAATCCATTTGCAAATATATCTAGAATTATGCAAAAGTGAAGATTCAATAAAAATGTTTTGTATTCGCAAATATTTACATTCAAGTTTGACAGAGAAATTCTCATCTTTGCTCTTATGAGACGGCAGAACTAGACTGTGCAACCCATAATATGTTTGCATTTGTATTTGTATGTTTTTATGTCAAAAGTTCATATGGACTTCTTGGATTTCCCAGTTCTTCCTCTTGGTCCTCTGTTAAAAGCCCATTTGCCTCTTCCTGGTTGAACACCATTATAAAACAAAGCATCAGAAAGTATCTTCTTCTGAGGAAGAGAAAAAGAGAGAGAGAAAAAAAAATTAACAGCATCACAATTCTATAGCTTATGTGTTGTACTTTCACAAAAGGCTGTTAATTTTAATCCCTTTGATAAGACATACAGTACAGTTTGAGCAATGAGGCTTGTCAATCATATCAACGATAATTAGAAGCACTTTAAATGAATGATATTCAGGTGGAACAATGTCTAATCATCTTAAAAAGGCCTTTAATTAAATCAATTTGGTCACTGTAAGAAAAAGGCCACACTTAATCATATACCTGAACATTTTTTGAGAATGCCACTAATGAAACCAGAAGCATAATTAACAAATCATGGGGGAAAACCAACTTCCAACTGAATTTCTATGCTGGTCAGAACTGGTTTATCCTGTCTACAGCCATGTTGTTTACCTACAAAATTGTTGTCAACTAGTTTAACAAGTTAGTGTCTAGTTAAGAAATCAATTGTGAACACCAGCATAACATCAAATGACAGCCTACATTAATGGTTACAGTACAGAAAACACTATTAAACAACATGTTTGTAAAATTTCTGCCCATGCAAAAGTAATACATGCAAATTTTCTCAAAGCCCAATTTATAAACATGTAAAATACACATTTCTACTTGTGGATATCAAGTTGACATGCGACTAAGTGCTCACACAAAACTCAAAAAAATAAATAAATAAATAAATAATAATTGATGCCACTAACCTGTGATTATTTTGCAATCATATGAAATCATTTCATATTCATAATCAAGTGACTATTTCATCCTCAAAAGCACTCATTATATCAATCTGGTGCATTGTGAAAAGCAAAAAGCAAAAAGCAAAACAAAATTAGGTTCTCTTAATACTGAAAGTTACAGAAAGCCAATCAATCAATGAAACTGATTTCAACGAGCACTCACAATTTGTTTTTGTTTGTGTGTGTGTGTGTGTGTGTGTGTGAATGACAAAGGTATGACATAGGTATTACAAGGAGAAGGTGACTTTTCAGGACATTACCCCATGTCCCCACTTTTCAAAACGCTTATAAATCACACAGAATGGAGTGTATTGAAAATCTAAAAATGCAGAAAGTTTCCTGTAAGGGGTAGGTTTAGGTGTAGGGTTGGTGTAGGGCAATAGCACATACAGTTTGTACAGTATAAAAACCATTACGCCTATGGGATGTCCCCACTTTTCACAAAAACGAACATGTGTGTGTGTGTGTGTGTGTGTACAATATGCATCAGATGGTCAGTCGGTCAGTAAACTAAGGTCACACCGACTCTGAGATGTGTTTTAGGCCATTATTGCTTTTCTGATCATTTCATGGTGTCATTTCCCCCCATTATTCTCTTTTCCTTATTGTTATTTCAGCAATAACGTCTAAATGAAGTCCAACAACAGGAGTGTTTCTATTTTCCATCAGTATAATTTGCACAGTGCCATGTGTTTAGTATCAAGCCCATAAGTCATTTTAAAAACCTCTCGTCTGACACCCCTAAATACATGACACAGATTACAGAGATTTACTGTCTGCTTGAAGAAAAATGAGTCCGTCCAGAGAGAGATTGTTTACAAGCCGCCGGTGTTTATACATATTTTTTACATTATCTGACTATAATAGTATTGTTTGCTTTATGCTACATGGCCAAAAAAGGTTAAACAAAAACATGCACATATTACACAGATGGTAAACACACACTCACCTCACCCTAAGGAGTCTGCATGATTTATGTGCTCTATTCATTAATATATGTCTTTTGTTTTCTTACACCTCATGTTTGAGTTCAACACTCATTCATATTTCTAAACAGAGACTCCAGAGGTACTTTGTGAGCATAATCCAATTAAGGAGAAAATGAGAAAACTTTAAAGTGACTACAGTAATAAAAGTCCACCTAGAGTAAACCAAGGTTTTGCTCAAGCAATAGCTCATCTAAAATGTCAAATCTATTGTTTACTCACCCTCATGTTGCTTGTACATATTTAAAATCGCCGCTAAACATGCTGTGTTAGTGTAGGTTTGATTCCATTGATGCCAAACACCATTGCTTCTCACAGAACCAAATGCAATGCATTTGCATTATATTTATTCATATAGGAAGTGCTTTTATTCAAAGTTACTTAAAGTTAACAAACACATTTTGTTTACATTACTCAAAAGTTTGGGGTCAGAAATTGATACTTTTATCCAGCAAAGATGCATTAAATGTATCAAAAGTGGCATTTACAATGTTTACAAAAGATTTCTACAAAAAAAAAAATGCTAGTTTTTCATCAAAGAAATACTAAAGTTATCGCTGTTTGAATTATCACTGTTTCCAGAAATATATTAAGTAGAACAAAAGTTGCAAAAAAAGTTTCTTGAACATCAAATCTGCGGTTTTGCCATCAGAGGAATAAATTACACTTCAAAATACAATATTTAAATATTTATAATATTAAAATAATTTTATATTATTATATATATTAGAATGAATATATTAAAATAAAACAGCTATTAAATATATTGAAATAGAAAATATATTAACAACAGAAATATTGTAAGATTATTTCACAATATTACTGTTTTTACTGTATTTTTGTTCAAATAAAAGTAGCCTTGATGAGCATAAGACACTTATTATGTATTGCACTTTATTACTGTATTGTATTTTTCTTTTGTTTTATATAGTAAGTGAGAATGAGATTTGAGCGCTACATCAAAAGCTGTAAGGTAACAACTGAAAAAATGACCATTTTTTTCCTCACACAAAATGCAGTAAAAGCTAATTTTATAGTGCTTTTTCATCGACTTTGGAGCTTGATAGTTTTAGGTTTTAGAAATAACATAAAAAGAGTAAATAATGACAGAATTTTCCATTTTTGTTTGAACTTTCAACTTAATTCTTCGGTTGTCATTAATCAAATTAAATTCATTTACATTACTGAAGCCTCTTAACACTGCAGTCAGATTATTTTGGCTGCTGTTGTGCCACATACACACTAATTAATTCAAATACAATCTGAATAGTTCTATAATCAACCGTATTTAAATACAAATTTTTTTTTTTAAAAATCAAGAAAACTAATGGCAAATCTCACTCTTAATAGCTTATCTGTCGGATTCACCATTAAACTGAATAATCGCTGGCTGCCGAAGACCAGACACTATTTACATTAACCTATTTTTCCAGCCTGGTACCCTTGATGGAAGCAAACTACACTGGGAACAGATGATACAAGCTCCAAATCACATCGCAAAAACAGTTTGAAAAATGTGTATGTGTGTTTTAATAAAGGGTGTGTTTCTGTTGGCCTAGTATGTGCTGTTCGTTGTGTGTAATGATGAGAGAATGAGAAACAGGTGTGAATGCGCAACGGGCAAAGAGTGGGGTGAGGTCACATGACTCCAGAGAGTTTAGAAAGCCTGGATCTCATACAAAATCAGTGGAGTATGTACAGTAACATATGGAAGATACAAAGAATGGCTGCATTCTAAATCACATACAATCTGTCCAAAAACATGAGATTAGGATTAGTATGTGCCAAATCAGGGAAATACATGACAATGCTATGCAAAAGGTACCTGGGTGACATTATTGTGGTGTGAATCCTTTTTGGGCTAATACTGCCCACAAACCCTTGCAGTACAACACCACTTACTTTGTTTTCTACCAAGGTCAAAACTGTTAATACTGATGCAAAAAATTCTATAACAACTATAATTAGCCATTTTGTCCATAATGTTATAGTCAAACATTATACAGTAAGTAAATTTATCAGACTGTTTGACATTCATGAATAAAAATATAATTAATTTAACAAAATTTCAAAAATACAAATACCTGTTGCAAATAATGTATAATGAATAAAATAAACATAATAAAAATAATTTTGGAAGATAATAATAATAAAGTGTATCATATATATATATATATATATATATATATATATATATAAATATATATGTGTATGTATATATATATATATATATATATATGAAAAATTCAAAAATACAAATACCTGTTGCAAATAATGTATAATGAATAAAATAAACATAATAAAAATAATTTTGGAAGATAATAATAATAAAGTGTATCATATATATATATATATATATATATATATATATATATACATATATATGTGTGTGTATGTATATATATATATATATATATATGAAAAATAAGATTTTTGATGTTTTTTAAAGTCTCTTCTGTCTTCAGCTCACCAAGCCTGCATTTATTTGATTCAAAGTACAGCAAAAACAGTAAAATTTTGAAATATTTTTACTATTTAAAATAACTGTTCTCTATTTAAATATATTTCAAAATGTAATTTATTCCTGTGATCAAAGCTAAATTTTCAGTATCATTACTCCAATCACATGATTCTTCAGAAATCATTCTAATATTCTGATTTGCTGCTAAAAACATTTATTATTATTATGTTATTCCTATTACAGCAGGATAATAGCATTTTGTTCTATTTTGGTTTTTATTCTTGTATATTACAAAAACGTTTAAAACACACACAAACACACACACACATATATATATATACATTATATATATATATATATATACACACACACACACACACACACACAGTATATTCAGTGTATATATATATATATATTCCATTTTTATTTTTATATTATATTTACATGTACATAATAATTTAAATAATAAAAAACTGGCCACTTGAAAAATATAAGAACTATTGATTTGATATACTATAATATATAATATAATGTAATGTGATGTAATAATATAATATAATATAATATAATAAAAATTTTTATAATATAATAAAATTTTTAAATCACAGAATAATGTAGTTACAAACCAGACTAACTGGCAAATGCCAACCATCCAAACTCTAATGGTATTCAGGTGCATAGTATGTGAATTAGGATGCAACCTGGATCTCATGCAGAACCAGCCCAGATAGCACACGTATGTCTGCAAGATGTCTGTTAAAGATCTTTTGATCTGGAAAGCATCTGCTGTCTACAAACGTCTGATAGACGTGTTTCAGATGTCAGTTTTACATACATTCTAAATCATAAACATCTTAAAGACATCTAATAGACGTCTATTTGACATCTAAAAGGAAACGTCCTATAGACGTATTGCAGATGAGCAAACACTCTAAAAAATACATCTTGCAGAATAGGCGTCTCCGAGATGTACGTGTGCTATCAAGGAGTCAAGGAACATTTTCCATATGGAATATAAAGGTATTGACATTATACAGCGAAAAGACGACGCATTATTATGTGACACTGCAGCCTGTTAAGCACATAACCATAACTATAAAGCTACACCTGAACGAGAGCTCCCGATGGCACAGTTACATACTGTGAGCGTTACAGGCACATCTGAAAAACATTTATAGCAAGCGCTTCTGAGGATCACAGGAAATGTTTACATACACGCACAAAGCACCAGTGTCTTCTTTTTCTAAGCACTGGGAGCTCCATACAGGACCACTTACACTTAAGATCTGCACTAGATCTGCTTGCCAGAGAGGAATATTTGAGTGTCACGATTAACGACATAGAACAGTTTTTCATTTATTTTGCAGCGGAAATGACTGTTTATATAATAAATAACCACTTTGTAAAGCCTATTTTAGAATAATCTACTGAATTAAATACTTTACAGCTGACAGGTACTTCATCTCATTTAATTACTTTCTATTTTTTAATTGTAACTGGACGGATGCAAACCAAAAAATACAATTATTAATAACAAATGAATGACAGGTCTGGCATTAGTGCAAAAACAGCTTCAAATTATGTAATACTTGCAACTACTATGAAAACTACCATATAAAATGGATAATTTTGACTCGAAATGTATTAATGTGAAATCTTAGTGTCATGTTATACACCTTACTAACAAGTTTTTCTTCTCATCTTGTGTCTTACTGAGTTTTTTTAGTTTTTTTGATGCGGTCATGTGTAAATAAAAAAGTTCTGCTCATTTTTGCTATGTGAAAATGCCTACCAAGATATGAATATATAGCAAAATCTGAAAAAATATATATGAGAGCCAGTCTGGAAAGCGTTTGCATTTACCAAAGGGAAGTGGACCATTCTGTAACATATCAGAGCATGTGGGTGCTATCATGCTTGGCAAACTGGCATGTGAACACAGAGTCTGGAGTCTCTGAGAACAAAGTCAAAGTTGAACGGGTGTCTGGGAGTAAGAACAGCTTATGCATCTCATGAACTCACTGCTTGATTTCAGGGGGGAGTTTTTTCAGAAGGGTTTGGCTCTATAATTCACTCCGCTGGTCATTCTCCACGGACAACACACACCCTGAAGGAGGACACACATCGTATTATGGGTTAAAGGGTCAGAAAGAAAAAAGAGTGACAGAACAACCTTCTCATGTTCCCATTTCTTCATCCTCTCCTGTGTCAAGAACTCCTTCAAGACTTCCTCCTGCACAAAGAAAAACAGACATGTGAAACAAAAGCAGCAAACCGCCCTCAAGGTGAAACAACTTGCATTTTATGGACCATGCTGGAAGAACATTTCATTTCCCAGAATGCTTTAACACTGCAGTCCATTTTTAATGAGCCCATTGTGTTGTTGTGTTGGACTAACAAAATTACTTTGCTTTGTGACTACATTCAGTTCCTTTTAGGGATATTAAAAGAACCAATATTAAAATTCTGGCTAGCCAGAAAACAATATATCTAAATAGTACAGTTATTTTTGCTAAAATATGAATTCAAAAAAAAAAAAAAAGAAATATATTATACATGAAATATTATTCATAATTAAATAAATATTTTTCAAAATATTATTTTACATTAATTATTTAATTATCTATAACAATTAAACAAATATCAACAATAATAATGAAAATAAAATAAAATAGTTATTATTTTCAATATTAAAAAAATCTAAGTGTAATATCAGCTGTTAACTGAAATAGTGCATCCCAAAATTACTGATTTTTTTTTTATTTTGTCGATACTGAAAATAATAATCATGTCTATTATAAACAACAACTACATAATAATAATAATAATAATAATAATAATAATTCTTAAATTCTTTGCTAAACGCTGCTCATAAAGGTCTTTCAAACATTGAAGTTTTCCTTTTCTCTTACCTCACTGAGCTTTCCACACATTGGTTGCGCAGTTTGCAGCATAAAAGAAGTGGGCACTGACTCCAGTCCTGTGCACAGGTTTCAGAAAAAAAAAAAAACTCATTCAGATACACAGCAGAATACAAAAAACATGCTTTAAACGGGCCGGACACTCAGCGGGTGTTACTGTGTGAGTATGTGAGTTCACGTAAGGTCAGTTTAATGCTATTACCTCTTGAGGTGTAATGTCATGGTGATCCTGCTCTGTGCAGGTAGTAAGCATTAAAGTGTAGCGACTGACCTTTAAGACATTCTGGTTGAGTGATTCCACCATGAACTTCAGTAGCAGTGATAACAGTACAAGGGGATGGTTGGTTCAATAGGATGCTGACCTCTCCAAACGACTGCTTTGGACCCAGCTTACCAACCATCACAAACCTGATCCTGCAGCCCTGCAATTCACAAACACTAAACACTATCTACACTACCATTTCTAACAAAAAAAGCAGTAAAATAAGAATATGCACGCTCTGACATTTCTTCTCAAATTATGACTGCTTGATCTAATACCTTTTTTGTCAACAGGTTTTATCAACGGTCCCACATCCTGAAGGATGTTACATTCTCCACTTCCAATGAAGGCCACAAATGGACAGATCTGTCCCTCCTTTGCCAGAACTGTAAATATAGATTTAAGAACTGGCTTAGTCAGGAAACGAATGAAATTCCCATTAAAATTGTAACCAACAAACACTTTCAATGAATATATTACATATGCACAGTGCACTGCAGTTTAAAAGCATGGATTAAAGCAAAAAAAAATTTGCTTTAATCGGCCAAACCCCATTCCACAGCCATACCTGTCACACACCCAGTTTAAGAGCCGTGTTTTTCTTCTTGTAATTAGGAGCGCTTGTCCTTCTAATTTAAGAAATTTAGGAGCACCTTCTAATCAATAATAAAACAATTCTGATAAAAAGATTTGCCTTCTTAATACAAGGTGACATTTGACTCAAAGTGATTTACAGGGGCATTTTCTTTTTACCTTTGTAAATGCATTTTTCCAATTTTATTAAATGTATGCAGTGTTTCCTCTAGGATATTTTCCAGCTGTGGTGGCAGGACTATTTCCCATGGACCATGCCCCCTCCCCTCACAAGAATCACCTGCACTCAGAATTGAATTTATTTTAACTAAAAAAGACAAGTAAATAGTAAATAATAAAATAAGAACAAATAAATTAATTAGAATCAATAGCACAAACAAAAACAAATTAAATTATTAGTACTTACATTTTTTCAGTTAGGTCTAACTATAATCTATTCTACTGTAAAATAACACTGGATAGTCTTCACTGTATAATGAAAGACAGCAGCAGGTTTATTTAAGCTGCTGTCTCTTTAAGACCTCATGCATGGATCTAATATGTTACACATGGCTCTATGCTTACTTTTCTTTTTAGGAGCGCTTGTCCTCCTAATTTAAAAAATATAGGAGCACCTTCTGATCAATAATCAAAAATTCTGATCAAAAATTATCCTTCCTAATACGAGGTGACATTTGACTCCTTAAAGTGACTTACCTGGGTATTTTACTTTCACCTTTGCAATGGGATCATTTTCATCTTTGTCAAATTCAAAAATTTATGGTTATAAGGTTTTTAAAAATTCTATTTAAAACAATATAATAAGAAGTAGAATAAGACAAATAATTTACCAATCATATGAAATTAGTATTAATAAAAAATTAATTTGTACTACAGAGGTGGCACAGAAGAACACAAAAGTGGCTTGTAGTGTAGGTACATTTTCAGACGTTTAATGAGGCTCAGAGGTGGCATGAGTGCAATTAAATTCATAGATTCATGTGGAAATTAAAGTTTTAAATATAAAATTTTGAATACAGAAATATTAAATGAATTAAATAACTGAAATGATACGCTAAAAATGAAACTGAAACCACCAGCAGGTGGCGGTAAGTCACTGATTTTTTTCACGGAACAATTCATTCAATTGATTCGTTCGAACGGCTGATTCATTCCGGAATGAAGCAAGTGACTGTCTTTATGAATGGGTAATCATGAATCACTGACTCACTAGATTCGTTCAAAAACGCACTTTCATTCATGAATGAAACACCGCTGTGTTTGCTTTTAGAGATGTGCAGCGGCTCAGCTGTTACTTTATTTGGAACTATTTCCTTGATATAGAGTAAAATCATGCAGTACTTGTTTATTGATCTGTTGTATTAAATCAATATCACATTTGATATCACATCAATATTTTTTATCACATCAAACTCCCTTAATAATTATTAAAAGCTGTCACTCTCCTTATCGCGATCTGTGGGCGCACAGAAAATGAGAGCGCGCGAGTGAGTTATCAAGACTCAAAAGCACGTGCAAATGTGATACATTCCGTTGGAACCTGCGGGAATGAGTAGAATTATTATTAATATCCGCAATCCCGCGCCGAAATTCAAGTTCTGCTCTGTTCTCTGCTAATAACCCGACTGTGAATGATGCGCAGCGAGCGGCGTATGTTGTCAGTGAGAAGCTGCAGCCGTGGCGGGGATGATTTTTGGTGTGCCGGTGTTCTGCCCAATTCTGACCCCTGCCAGATTATTACCCCCCTAGTATTGGTAGGTGTAGGGTTAGGTGTGGGGGAGGGGTTAGGATTAGGCAATCATATAGCGATTTCAACGAGAGGGGTAATAATTTGGCAGGGGGTCGAAAATGGGCACAACACCGGCATAACAACAGTGCGCTACATGTTTCTTTTCCCCTCATTTTTTATTTTTTTTCTATCTGTCGTAGAGACAGAAAACTTTAATCCCTGATAACTTTTAAAATGGAGTGAACACGGAGCAGTTTTTCCGTGAGTGGACCCAGAGCGGAGTGATTACAGAACGCTTCGAGAGGAGAGAGGAATGTGCTTTCGCTCCACTCCAGGCTTTGATCACATCCCCCTCAGCAGGCGGAATACACCTCATCTTTCCTTAATTTAAGACCTATTCAAATTAAAATTAAGACATTACACTATATGATAAATGTAAGCATATTTATGGCCTTAAAATTATGAAAAGTGAATTTAAGACATTAAGGACAGGCGGAACCCTGCAATTGATGGAAATCCGTCGTAGACTCGCAGCAATTGACGGAAATCCGTCGTAGCGACGGAGAACTGTAATCCATGTTAAACGTTTGGGGTCATTAAGATTTTAAAAAAGTTTTTGAAAGAAGAAAACAAAATAATTTGAAATATTATTACAATTTTAAAATCTATTTTCAATTTAAAAATATTTTAAAATGTAATTTCTTCCTGTGATGGCAATGCTAAATTTGTCTGTAATAAAAAATTACATTTTTTTCAGAATTCTTTTGTAAATAGAAAGTTCAAAATAACAGCATTATTTTAAATAAAAATAACATTCTAAACATATTTATTAATATATTTTTTAAAAATTAATCACATTCCAAAATAAAAAAAATTGTGTGTACTGTGTATATTTATTATGTATATATATATAAAGACACACACACATACAGTATATATTTAGAAAATATTTACATGTATTTACATAATTTATATTATATATCAATATATTTAATATATAAACATAACATATTTTTCTTAAATATATACATGCGTGTGTGTATTTATATATACATAATAAATATACACAGTACACACACAAAAACTTTTATTTTGGATGCGATTAATCGATTTAATGCCCAGCACTAAAAAAAAAATCTTACTGACCTCAAACTTTTAAACAACATTGCAGATGTGGAAAAAGTAGGTTTATATTATAAAGTATTGTTTAGAATAAATTTGACTTTCCATTTCCACAGATACATTAACCAAAACCAATATCAACCTAAAATGTTAATATATTTACTTCATACTTACTTACTTCATTACTGGATTGAACCTCCAAAGGAAATAGTTATAGAAAATTGAAAAAAGCAGATAAAATAATAAACATTGAGTGGTGATAACTGGATGCTATTTGCTCAATTAAACATACAATTTAATGAGATTAATAATAATAAAAAAGACTGTTTTACATACATACAATTTCTTTTGTATGTAGCAATCACTAGTGTTTCAGCAATCACTAAACTCCGTTTATATAAATCAATGTTTCAACTGTTTGTCGCTCACTGCATCAGGTGCCATGCAAAAGCAAGGCATTCCCCGCCAGAATAAACGCATCTGAATGTAGACCAGAAGTGACCCAGGCAGGAGAGAATGAGAAAAAAAGATGTGGACTGTTTACGACAAAAGTAATCTATGTTTTGGCAGCCCCAAAAGCGGTGGATTATTTCTTATTGTGACAAACCTGAGGTTGGTTTGTGGAGGTGAGGATTAAATTGATTTACAGTGAGCCTTTAACATCAGGGGGAAAACACTGTATATCAACCTTGACAGGTAAATCCCATCTCTGTGAAGCAGCGAGCGGGACAAGCAGAGTCCATTTGTCTGGCCGGTGACAGAAGCTAGGCCTCCGCTTCAGAAGCGTTAGAGGCAGGAGGAAGTCGTGTTTCAAAAGCCAGTTTTAATCTCATCTCTCACACTCTCCCTCTTTTCAGAGCAAAACTGTCGTTACTATATTATTCGCCCGCTCCGCATGTCTTCGCAAGCCATTAAAAAGCAAATGTCTGGATCACTTGGGAAATCACAGCAGGCTCTGGTACACGCCGATTGTCTCCTCAGATGAACAGGCCGCAGTCACGCCTTGTCCCGCAGGGCATTAACATCCAGAGTTCTGCATTTCTGTACTGCACAACACAATTAGCGCCGCGGAACAGCATAAAAATTTTACTGTTACGTAACGGTACTCTTCCAATGGTAGATTTTCAATATACTTTAGCAATATTACTTTAAAAATCCCATAGTGATTAGAACCAAAATATAGAAGTTTAATCAAAAGAAAGCAAAGCACAGTTTAATGACCTGTGAGAAATAAATTCTCAGTTCGTCATCAATGGCCCATATACCCGTTAAAGACACTGACCATTTACTATGCATCAGATCCACAATCAAGTTCTATGCATTTTCTATAGAAGTCCCCCTTCAGTCACTAATTTTATGCCTTAAAACTCATCTTTGACAGGGTTTCTGCAGGTTTTATGAAGGTAAATTTAATACTTTTCAAGACTTCTCAAGACTAAGTAAAGAAAATTTAAGGAATAAATTCATATATTACATACAGTAAACTGCTGTTGAAAAGTTTGGGCTTGTTCAGATTTTTAAAATGTTTTTGAAAAAAGAGAAGAAAATAATATGAAATATTACAATTTTAAAATCTATTTTCAATTTTAAAATGTAGTTTAAAATGTAATTTATTCCTGTGAAGGCAACGCTAAATTTGCAGCCGTTTGTTTGCCAAAAAAAAAAAAAAAAGATAATTATTTTCAGGGTTATTTGGTAAATAGAAATTTCAGTAGAAAAGCATTATTTATATTGGAGCACATGGAATGGAACACAATACGTCAATATGTTCTCTAAATCTAAATGTCTTGTATAAGCAAAAGCTTCAAAGTCTGAAATTACAACTTCCAAAATATATTCATTAATTTTTAATTTATTTTACCAAAAAAAAAGAAAAAAATAAAGATAAAGAATAATAATAATAATAATAATAAACTTTATTTTATATAGCGCCATTAAAAGTAGCATCTCAAAGCGCTTTCCATACAAATACAAATATGAAGTAAAAAAGATACACACAAAAGTACAGGCAGTAAGAACAAATAAAACAATACAAGGCCAATATAATAAAACACAAAGAAATCACATAAATCACCTAAAGCTACCCTAAAAAGTAAGTTTTAAGGGACGATTTAAAAATACTAAGGGATTTTGCATTTCTAATCTCAGAGGGTAGGGAATTCCATAATTTAGGAGCCAATGAAGAGAAAGCCCGATCACCCATAGTTTTAAGCCGAGTTGATTGAACAGTTAAAAGACCAGCTTCAGAGGAGCGTAGAACACGTGTAGGTGTGTAGGGAGTTAAAAGCTCAGACAAATATTGAGGAGCCAAATTATTCAAGGCCTTATAAGTAAGCATGAGAATTTTAAAATCGATACGAAAACTAACAGGAAGCCAGTGCAATTTTTCTAAGACAGGGGTAATGTGCTCCCTTGCACTGGTCCTAGTCAGAATTCTGGCAGCTGAGTTTTGTACCAACTTCTAATTTACTTAGGGTAGCTTTTGAAACTCCAGCCAGCAAAGCATTACAATAATCAATACGTGAAAACACAAAAGTGTTGATTAACTTTTCAGCCACAGACAAAGTCAACATGGGACGTAATTTGGCAATGTTTCTGAGATGAAAAAAAGATGCTTTGACTGTATTACGAACGTGCAGATCAAATGTTAAGTTGGCGTCAAATATCACCCCCAGATTTTTTAGTTTAGTTTGAAACTGTAAAGCAAAGCCATCCAGACCTAAAGTTGCGGAATCTGCTTTGCGCAACTGGTGATGGGAACCAATAAGCATCACTTTGGTCTTATCACTGTTTAGACAGAGCAAATTTTCAGATATCCATTTTTTTATCTCAGTGAAACACTGAGAAAGAAAAGACAGGCATATTGGCATCAGGTTTTGAATGTATGTAGATCTGAGTGTCATCGGCATAAAAGTGGAAATTAAGACCGAGTGTTCTTAAAAGTTGACCAAGAGGAAAAATATAAATACTAAAAAGTAATGGGCCCAAAACTGATCCCTGGGGAACACCAGAGTGCACTACACCGACCTCAGACCGGCATCCGCCCATCACAACAAACTGCTTGCGATCAGAGAGATAGGACTTAAATATATGGCTTAAACTGCTCTGTTCTCAAACACTAAAATATGGAAAATGTAAATAGCAAAAAACTGCTGTTCTTCGTCGGTAATTTCTGTCTTGTTTTCCAGTGCAAATTGTTTAAAGATTTTTTAAATCAAGATACGATTACAAGACGAAAAGGTGGCATAAAATAAGTGTTGTTTTATAAGATATTGATCAAAATGAAGTAAGTTTATGATTAAATATCTATCAGTGTGCTACAAAAAAATCAAGTTAATTCAAAGGGAAAACACGTTTTCATTCCCTCTTGACAGATACAGTATTTGTTATTGTTTTAAACAAACTCAATTTTGTTCAATTTCTTAGAAAACAAGACTTCCTATGTTCAGTTTGCATCTCAAGTAAATGTACCTTGATTTAAGGAAGTTTATATGTTTGTCCTGGAAAACAAAACAAAAATACTGAGTAAGATATTCATTTTTTACAGTGCAGGAATCATTTAATGCAATAACCTTATGAATTTAAGATGTTCTGTCCTTTTTAGGCTTTAATTTGTGCAAGGGCGATTTACACTTTTTAGACCTGCAGAAACCCTGGATAATCAAAATGATGTATTTAAATGTTTTTTTTTTCCTGTGAAAATAATTTCTTCATACATTGTAATGGCTTGAATATAATTCTACACTCTTATCTCATTTAGTATATCCGGAATATGCAAATTAGTCCCGCCTCCCATCAATCACACCAGCTTGGACCTGCTCCATTTTCACATGCTTAACTGAAGTAGAAAACACTTCACAATGGCAAATGCCAATATTGGCTTAATTCAGCCATATATGTTTGAACCAGAAAGTGAAGCAGAGGAAGAACGAATAATACAGGGTTGTCTACAAGTCCATGTATCAGAATGGTATCAGAATGGCATCTGCAATGGAATTGGGAGAAAAAAATACAAGGTCTCAAGACATGTTTTTTAAAAGAAGAACTTCTTTTAACTTAAACATCATGTGTGAGTCAATGGAAAAGTAGCAAAGTGAAATTAAAAACCAACCCTAAAAGTATATGGAAAATATATATACACTACCGTTCAAAATGTATATATTATACCAACTACCATTCAAATCCATTAAGTCATTAAGGCACTGAAGACTTGAGTAATGGCTGCTGAAAATTCAGTTTTGCATCACACGAATAAATTACATTTTAAAATATATTCAAATAGAAAACAGTTATTTTAAATTGTAATACTATTTCATAATATTACTGTTTTTATTGTATTTTTTACACCCGATGATTAAAGCAGAAGCCAAGGGCAGAATATCTCTATTAAAGAAAGAAATGAATTTGTGTTCTGGGTGGTTAAATCTTACCACAAACATTGACGCCATATTCTGTCTGGCTCGGTGGGCCAAACGGTAACAGATCAGTAAACTTCTGCTCAGATAATCAAAAACAGTCATGCTGGACTGGATATTTGGACTGCAAGTCCAGCCATGGAACATGATAGAAAATAAGATGGCTAGAAAAACCTG
Organism: Tor tambroides; assembly: GCA_021397915.2. Taxonomy (NCBI): domain Eukaryota; kingdom Metazoa; phylum Chordata; class Actinopteri; order Cypriniformes; family Cyprinidae; genus Tor; species Tor tambroides. The sequence goes on along the minus strand of JAFVLL020009643.1, from coordinate 25,745 downwards.
GACCAGACTGGATTCATAGCCTAGGGCTGGCAGTCCAGGCCAGAGTCAATCAGAACAAGACAGCTGTGGACGAGGGGTGATGCAGTCCAGCGCTGGAGACAACAGGCTTTTGTTTGGCATAATCCTGCTGGAGAACAGAAGATATTTGAGTTTACAGCTCATGTCTCTGGAGGGGCAAACTGAGACGTCTTGAGTAGCCCACAGACTGGTGAACTAATGGACCAGGGACTTCACTTCTGATCTTCAGTGACATGTTTGGAGTAACAGAAAAAGACTGGAGAAGGAGGGGAAAAAGACACCTGAGACCTTTCTTACAGTGAGCCAAAATCAGATGATGCAACTATAATTAGTGTGGATATGCATCTAGTAAATGTGCCTCTCTGGATCATCTTTAATGACCTCTCTAATATGACTCAAATGATTCATGCTATTTTATTCTCTTTTTTCCAGAAAAATATGTAAATATCTTTAAGACAAGACATATTTACTACAGAAACAAAATGATGTAAGATGACGTATAATTCTGAACAATTTATAATACATTTTATATTGTTTTTATATAAATGTTTTATGCAGCAATGCACAAAGTATTAATGTCATCATTGAATAAAATAAATTAATACTTTTATTCAGCAAAGATGCATTAAATTGATCGAATTGGACAGTAAACACATTTATAATGTTACAAAAGATTTGTATTTCAAATAAATGCTGTTCTTTTGAACTTTCTATTCATCAAAGAAACCTTTAAAATGTATTGTGGTTTCCAAAAAAATTATTAAGCGGCAAAAGGATCATGCGACACTGAAGACCGGAGTCACGATGCTGAAAATTCAGCTTTGCATCACAGGAATAAATAACATTTTAAAATATATTGAATAGAAACAATTATTTTAAGTTGTAATAATATTTTATAATATTACAGTTTTTAACTTAATAAAAAAACGCCTTGGTGAGTAATGGAAAGGAGAGTGTTAATGGTTTGAAGTTTACAGATAAGGCCAGCTGAAGGGAAGTGCAGTGGTCTCTGGCTCAAGGCTGTTGGGTTATGCATCCCGGTCAGGAGGAAGTTCAAATGAGGACAGTGGCTTTGGTGAGTCAGGGCGGTCACGGGTTGTTAGGCGGTCAAGTTTGGTCCGCAAGGAGTCATACAAAGGGAAAAGCCATTAGGGTTTTCCTCCTCGGCCTAATCTCTGAACTGGGACTGGGACTAGCACTCAATGAGTCCATCGTGCTCACATGTGAGTTATCGTCATTTTCACACCTGTTAGTCGTGTTCACATGTTGTGCTGCTATCCAAGGTGCTGAACAGTGTGCAATGTAAGTGTAGACACACACACACACACACATGTTGGGTTTCCATGTTTTATGGGGACATTCCATAGGTGTAATAGTTTTTATACTGTACAAACTGTATTTGCTATCTACTTAAACTAACCTTAACCCTTAACTCCCTAAACCTACCCCTCACAGGAAACTTTCTGCATTTTTAGATTTTCAAAAAAGATCATGCTACTGTATGTGACTTCCTCATGGGGACCAAAAATGTCCCCACAAGGTCAAGGTCAAAATTACTTATATTACTGTACTTGTGGGGACATCTGACATCTGGAATATAAACTAAACAAAAATTAAAATCTAAAATATTACTAAAGAATCACTCACACCACAAAAGTGCATTAAAGTTTGATGACAAATATGTTTATTTTAGGACTGTCAATGTAATAGAATTTAGTGTGGTTAATTACAAGTAAATATAGAAAAATAATGTGTTAAATATAAAAATGATAATACTATTCTACAAAATATAAAACTAATACAAAATTATATTATTATTATTATTATTATTATTATTAATTTTAAAATATAACAGATAGAGTTTTCTATTTTATTTTATTTTTTTTACTTTAAACAATGTTTTAAAACTTAGCATGAGACAATGAAAAAAGAACGAGGCATAAAGCAACAGCCAAAAAAAGTCAATTTATTAACTTCTAGAGCCACTTTTTAAAGTCTGTCAATTAATTACACATCTGCCACAACAATGCCTTTGAATTATCTTCATTTCAGGCTTTTCTCAGCAAATATTGGCATGTCATTATTCACAGTTATTTTATTTAATGAATCAGCATGTATTTATTCAAGATTAATCTGTAATCAATTGACAGCCCTAGTGTATTTATTCCCAAAAGACTTGTTTAATGCCAACTAACCATGTTGATGACCTATGTTGGAGGAAATACAGTGTTTTCTGATGAAGTTGGTTCAAGAATAGCCACCCCTCTGCCATCTGAAATGATCAGGGCTCTCGCCCATCCATCAGCTGTCAGCTGCACACTCAGATAAGAGCCAATCAATCTCCTCTCCCACACACCTGTCTTTCTCTCTAATCACATCTCATTCCATAGGTCTCTCTCTCTCTCTGTCTCGCTGATAAAGAACAGCTATGATATGATAGCCCAACCCTCAGTCAAGCCGGATAAACTGTCAATAATACATACACCCAGGTTTCATTCTGCAAAGAACAAAACCCCAGCGCCGTCACATTGGGTCTCGTTTACTAATAGCTGTGCGAGTAATCAAAATGCAATATAGACTAGTGTCTGTGAATATTAAGCCACAGAAATGCTATTTAAATATAAATTCTCCATGTTCTGTGTGTTTCTGCGTGCATGAATGGCTCAGACAAGCAGTTTTGTGTACTACACTCACTATATGCGGACATGAACACATGAACATAATCTCTAGAATTGCTCTAGAACTGAGTCACTTCATGACCATTTTACTGTTTATTTTGAGAAAAACTATCATCATATTATATACAAACAGAAACTTCACAAGGTCTTCACAGCAACCCATCAAAATAAAAGTTTAGTTTAACTTGAAGAAACGGTGACAGAAATATATTACTTAATGTGCTACTATTACTAAAATTATTATTAAAACATTACTTTTTAAGGAATATTTTCCAGAAAAATTACTTATCAGAATGTATTTACCAGAAAAATGCAAATAAACACAATATTTCTGAAAAAAAGAAAGAAAATAATAAATATTTTTTTAATAAAATCAATTAATTAGAGAGGCTTTTGACTATTAAAATTTAATGAAATAATTCAAATGAAATCCAGAAAATTAATGGAAATCACAGAATTTAGTAAAAATAAAATTGAGTTTGAAAAAAATAATAATAATAATAATTAAAACGTATTTCATAGGGCCTTAAAATGTATTTTTTGTTAAACTTTTAATAAATTGCTGTTAAATTGTTTCATAATTTCAATTAATTAAACATGCTTTTTGATTAATATTTTTTAATATAACCATTAAAACAGAGTAGAGAAAAATTGAAAAATTAAAACACAAAAAATGTAATTTTGGAAAAAATAAATAAAATTAGGGAAAAATTCCATATTATATTATATTATATTATATTATATTATATTATGAATAAATAAATATTATTAAATTACAGAAATTTTAGTGTTGTCAGTTTAACATTAATGTTGTATGGCTAATTATTAAAAAATTATTTTATATATATATATATATATATATATATATATATATATATATATTAGTGCTGTCAAACGATTAATCGCATTCAAAATAAAAGTTTTTGTTTACATAATATATGTGTGTATACTGTGTATATTAATTATGTATATATAAATACAAACACATGCATGTATATATTTTGAAAATATTTACATGTATATACATTTATATATTTATATTCTTATATTTTATATTATAAGTATATTTAACATATAAACATAACATATTTTTCTTAAATATATACATGCATGTGTTTGTATTTATATATACATAATTAATATACACAGTATACACACATATATTATGTAAACAAAAACCTTTATTTTGAATGCGATTAATCGCGATTAATCGTTTGACAGCACTAATATATATACATAGTCAGGTCCACATATATTTGCTGCTGACCAAAACATTTTCAAGGTACAGTTATATAATGAATATGGGCTTAAAGTGCACACTCTGAGCTTTAAGGGTAAGGGTATATTTAAGGGTATTCTCGTCAAAATTGGAAGAAAGGTTAAGGAATTACAGCTCTTTAATATGTACCTCCCCCGTTTTTCAAGAGACCATAAGTAATTGGACAGTTGACTCAAAAGCTGTTTCATGGACAGTTTGTGGGCTATTACTTAATTTTTTCTACATCAATTAAGCAGGTAAAAGGTCTGGAGTTGATTTTATTTGTGCCGTTTGCATTTGGAAGCTGTTACTCTGAACCCACATCATGCGGTCAAAGGAGCTCTGCATGCAAGTAAAACAGACAACTGTTAGGCTTCAAAAACAAAAGAAATCCATCAGAGCGATAGCAGAAACATTAGGAGTGGCCAAATCAACAGTTTGGTACATTCTGAGAAAAAAAGAACACACTGGTGAGCTCAGCAACATAAAAAGGCCTGGATGTTCACAGAGGACAACAGTGGCGAATGACTGGATGATCCTCTCCATGTAAAGAAAAACCCTTTCACAACATCCAGCCAAGTGAAGAACACTCTCCAGGAGGTAGAAGAGTCACTGTCAAAGTCTACAATCAAGAGAAGACTTCACCAGAGCAAATACAGAGGGTTCACCACAAGGTGCAAACAAGGCCAGATTAGACTTTGCCAAAAAACATCTTTAAAAAGCCAGACCACTTCAGGAAAAGCATTCTTTTGATGGCTGAAATTAAGATAAACCTGTACCAGAATGACTGGAAGAAAAAAGTATGGAGAAGGCTTGGAACAGCTCATGATCCAAAGCATAAAACATCATCTGTGAAACATGGTGAAGCAGTGTGATGGCAAGAGCATGCATGACCTCCAGTGGCACTGGGTTACTGGTGTTTAGTGATGATGTGACAGAGGACAGAAGCAGCCGGAAGAATTCTGACGTGTATAGGGATATACTCTCTGCCCAGATTCAGTCAAATGAAGCAAAGTTGATTGGGCGGTGCTTCATAGTACAAATGGACGATGATCCAATACAGCAAAAGCCACGCAAGAGAGCTCAACCTGATTGAGCATGCATTCCAATTGCTGAAGAGAAAACTAAAGGCAGAAAGACCCACAAACAAACAACAACAGAAGTCAGCTGCAGTAAAGGCCTGGCAAAGCATCACAAAGGAGGAAACCCAGTCTCTGCTGATGTCCATGAGTTTCAGACTTAAGGCAGTCATTGCCTGCAAAGGATTCTCAACAAAATATTAAAAATGAACATTTTATTTATGATTATATTTGTCCAATTACATTTGAGCCCCTGAAAATGGGGGGACTGTGTATTAATAAGGTTATAATTCCTAAGCATTTTATGTTATATTTTTGTTCAACCCCTTGAATTAAAGCTTAAAGTCTACCGCTTCAATTTCATCTTGACTGTTTCATGCTCTGTATGCCAAAATTATGAAAATTGTGTCAATGTCCAAATATATATGGACCTGACTGTAAATATATATATATATATATATATATATATGTGTGTGTGTGTGTGTGTGTGTGTGTATACACAACATATGTGTGTGTGTGTGTGTGTGTGTGTGTGTATGTACATATAAAATGAATGAATATTATGTCATAGATATTTTATCAAATATCTTATATATATATATATATATATATATATATATATTAATAAAAAACGAATAAATATTATATTATAGATACATGTTCATTTTAAATGCATAAGAGTCAGGCAATAAATCATTTAAAGAGTCAGATTTTCAAATGTATGGTTTCAGATTGACATTTTAAAATTTTGAATACTTTTCCGTGAGCTAATCTATGAACCGTTTTTGTGTTTAATTGTTCGCACATGTTCGAAGATCTGGTCTAGCATGGATTGATCTCACTTAAAAGTGTCTTTAAAGAAAACAGATTGACTTAAAAGCCAAAGCCTTTAATTAAAGAGGAAGATACGAATGAAGACGTATAATTGGAGGGAGGATAGAGATAATGGGACACAGCCACGGAAGAGTAGAGATTCCAGCAACTAAATAAAGATTTCAGCCATGATAGCTGCTCTCCGCCCAATATCTCAGCGCAACCACAGCACACCATATGCCTGCCTGTCAGCTGCAGGACAGGAAGTGAGATTGAACAGGCTAAAAGGGTAGTCACACCAGACTTTGTGTTCAATTCATGTCCATAAAAAAGAGAACACCTGTCTTTTCCTGCGTACTAAAGCGCAACATTAGTGAAATCAGAGCTGCAAACCCAATTTGAGCAATAGACACTGGACACTCCTCCAATGACACACACATAAACATATGCACCTAAATGAATATCTAGGCTTAAATATTTCCCAAATGAGGTGTAAAAGCAGCTGTCCTGGTAATTAAAGTCAGCTGTGCGGGTAATGGAGCAGCTTGTATTTTTCTCTAATCATATTCGAGTGCTCTCCACCCATAAACACATTTATTTAGGGGCAAACGTGTTGAGTGTCGCACTAAGTGAGGAAAACCATTATGCCGTCCAGGTGCTAAACATCAGTCGACGGAACAAAACTAAACTAAAGTCTGCGAGACGCCACCGTGATTCATTGTGACAACACATATTCAATCAAGACACCCACTTACCTTGATTAGCAGGGAATGTTTTTAGCTGCATGCCGACGACCAGGTGGTTGATGGAAAGCTTTGGCCAGTCAAGGTACAGCTGGCAACCCTGGATCAAAGACACTTTAACTTCACGGTCCTGTGCCAGGATGTCCTACAAATAACAATAGAGGACATTGTCTCATTGATGGAATCATTTTAGGACACTAAGGAAAGGATGAACAATATATCTGTACCATATTGGTTTTGGCCAGTATCAGAGTTTTTTTTCTTTACTAGTTTTGGATAATAACCAGCAATTCAGAATTTAATTGTGCATACTTGTTTCCTCCGCTTTGACATTTAGATGATCTTTGTAGCATCTAATGCTCGAGTTAATCCTAATATTAATAACTTATTATTAATAAAATATTAATATTAGGGGTAAATTATTATAATATTACATATTAAGTATATTGTTAATAAAAAATATGAATAATTTAACTATCTTTGTAATAATAAAGTATTAATATTAAGATTACATTATTATATTATGTTGTTAATGAAACATGAATAAATAGAAATATTAAATAGAAATCATTTAGATTATCTTCGCCATCATCTAACGCTCAGAGGTAATCCTAATAATAAATTACTGATAATGAATTATGAATATTAAGATTAAATTATTACAATATTAAATATGAATAAATTATATTGTTAATAAATATATTAAATATGAATATTAATCTTAATATTAATAATTTGTTATTAATAAATTATTAATATTAGGTAAGATTATTATAGTAATATGATATATCAATATTAAATCTAAATAATTTAATAACAATGTAAAATGTAATCTTCAGCAAATCTCAAAATGAGTATTTATTTTTCATAGTGTACATTATAATGTTGTGATGCCTTATTTCACTTTAAAACAACTGATTTTATTTTTCATTTATTTGGACAAAATATTACAGAATTTTATTACGGGTCATTTATCCTTTATCAGCTATAACATGAAAACAATTATAGGCCAGAATATCAAATATTGGTGTGTCTCTAGTCTGCAAAGTACATTTCACATTTGTGTTACGTGAAGCATGACATTGCTGCACCTTTTTTAGCTTCTCATAGCCAGAGCGAGATATTTTGAGAATCTCGCAGGTCTCGAGTGTCATGACACACTGGATGATGGCACCTCCATCTACTGCGTTTACAGGTTCACAGGATCCAAAAGAACCTCCAGCTGAAATCTAAATCAACAAAGACACCAAATCCAGTACAGTGTTTGAAAACCTTTTAAAATGTTGTATTCAAGTGGCCAGAATTCAAAGACTTCTTAAAAATGCTGCAACAGATTGGTTACTATTTCTAGTTTTGATAAGCTTCACTATTAGGCTAGATGTAACACTTGAATAGATATTTATATTCTTCTGTGGGATGGAACAAATTGCCACATTACAATGAATGCTATCTGCTGACTTTCTTTAAAGAAATTGTTGAATTATGCACTTAACATAACTATTCTGCACAACCACTATATTAACGTTAAATGAAATCACATTAGTTTACCAAATCAACCCAAGGGATTCACTCTGAAAAGGATCAAACCATTGATAGCCAATCAACATGCATCCAACTTTAAAGCGTACACTGCGAAATCTGAACTCTAGCAGGGCACTTAATCATCCACTGGCGTGGATGCTAATGTAGTTATCATTATAGCTTTTATTCCTGGTGTGAACGTTAACTATAGATTAGAAAAGAGCAAAAGCTTTTGGAGAATATGCTTGTCAGCAACAATTGCCAAGGTAGGAATGGTAATGTTTTTAATGTTAGGCAAAGCAAAGGGCCAATTTAAACTCAACAACTGATAACCAAGTAGCATTAACCAGTTTATACCGTAGAGACTGTCTGATCCTCTTTAAGGGTTTCATGGTTGAACGGTCTCACTGAGCCCTTCAGAACAAGATAAAATCCATTATGTCCAAAAACTGTAATCAGAGAAAGAGAAGGAGAGATGAATATGGCAGAAGACACACTTGATTAGAAAACCCTCCTCTCAACAGTTACAGTTCAGCTGTTTCGGGTCAAAACGCTTGACCCCATTTTGCAGGTGGGCAAGAGACTGACTATTAAATCTTATCGCTGTTTCTGTTATGTAGAGAAAAAAATGCACATGCAGAATAAGATTCCACACATTACAAAGATTTAAAAAGTAAAACAACACTAGGGATAAAGTCACTGGAGCCCATCTCATCCTAAATAAGAACATACTGTATGTAGAAATGGATGCATGCTGATGAGTTCTAAAAGACAGATATTTCTTGCATTCGACTGTGAAATAAATCCAAACAACTGCATTTAAATGAGCGCAGCGAATTTCACATGTAAAAGGAAAGTTCACCCAAAATTTTAATTCTGCCATCATTTACTCAACATTATGTCACTCCAGTTGACTTAAATTAGTTTTTTTTTTTTTTTTTTTTTCCAAATAAGTTCATTGTACAGTTTCAAATGACCTGGAATACAGTTATTGTTAACTTAAACTATTAAAACTACTGTTAAAAAAATAAAAAATAAAAATTAGTAAGGGTGCACTGGCAGGCAACTGAAAAATGAATTACTATTATTACTAAATATTATTATTATAAGTATTATTATATTATTAATAATCTTATTATATTATTACTATTATCAAAATATTACATTATTACAAAATAATAGTAATTAATTACTCAAACTAATTACTAAATATTGAAAAAAACCTAATAACTAATAAAATGACAAAAGCACATACCTAAATTATTACTAGACAAAAATTACAGCGAAAACTGAAAACACAAAAGTAATTTTAAATATTACTATATACACTATAATAGTTTATACTGTAAATAATGCTAAAAACACTGGAAAACAGGAACAATTTAATGCTAACTTTTCGGATATTGACAGTATTCCAAAATGTTCAAAAAAGTCTGCAAAAATGCAGATTTTAAGAAGGAGAAAAAGTGAAAAGTTAATAATGACTGAAATGTATTTTTGGATGAACTATTCCTTAAAAAAAGCAATATACTCTTCATATTTCTCTGGTAAATAATTAGACGTGTACATATATATATATATATATATATATATATATATATATATATATGGTATAGTAGTAGTAGATATGTATATATACTCTTTGTTTTGAGGAATTTTCACACACTTTATGAAATGAGCTGTATTTATATTCTTCAGCCATATATCTATATCTTCAGACAAATAAATCACCTTGACACAAAGATCTGAATGAGATGAAAACTGCTCTCTGAAAGCAAACTCTCTATACGATAGGAAAAACACTCCATAACATCTCTCAACAGACGCCCATCAACAGCAAATCACAGTGTTTATGCTCTGTAATCATCTGCAGCTAAAACTTGTGTCCATAACGAAGCCCTTCCCCCCTCCATCTGTGACATACAACACACCACAGCCATTACCGCCCTTCTAGACGAATCAATAAAGAAATCTCCATCTCCAAAACACCAGACGTTTGCAAAACGGTAACCATCGGTGTGGAGGCACGGATTCATACTTTCATCAAATTGTCTTTCCTTTATGTTTTTGCTTAGTGGCCCTGAAAGAATACATGGCTGTTATTGAGCACAGATTAGCAGACGAATGAACACGTCGATAGAAAATCACGCAAGTCGGGTTGGGCTCTCAACCTTTTAGAAACACTTGACAATATTCACAGGCGAGACTGAAAGATGATGCCAATGAAAGATCTGTTCGATTTGTCTTGATAGATCATGTTGCATGAGGCCACTGATATATAATATATGAACTAACAGTTTTGGATGAGAGAATCTTCTTCTTTGGGGATTGAGCCAAATGTTTTGCAAGGCTCTGGATCAGAAAAAGACAATGAAGTAATACTGTTTATGAAGCTTATATATAGGCAATATTATGTTCTCATTCGTGGATAAATTGTTCTGAAGCTAATAAACCTGTTGAACTAGAAACAGGAAGCTTTTAATAAGCACAATGCAGTGTTTTTAGGATTTCCATCTGCCATCTTGCAAAAACACAAAGGGTGGATGAAAAATGATAGATGAAATTATCTTCAAACAGGCATTACAGAACTCTGCCATGTGATTTTCTACACTCTTAAAGCATTAGTTCATGTACTCTTAGGTTATATACCAAGACTTATGGGTAACACTTTACAATACCTAATAAGCAACAACTACTTAAATTTTGATTGATTTCTCACCCAAAGCTATCATATGACTTCTCAAGTCTCTGAATATAGTGCACAAGTCATATGAATCACATTTATGATAAATTATTGATGCCGTTTTGTCCTTCACCATTATATTGAAAATAATGGCCAGGATATTACTTAAAAAATGACTTGGTGCACTTCTACAGTACATAACAAATGCATTCATATGGTTTTTGAATAACATAATCTTTCAGTTTAAGGTGAACTTTGAAGAAATATTTCACCCAAAAATGAAACTTTGATGCAAATTTACTCACCTCAGAAAATCCAAGATGTAGATGAGTTGATTCATCAGAACAGAGTTGGATAAATTTAGCATTACATCACTTCCTCACCAATGGATCCCCTGCAGTGAATGGGTGCCGTCAGAATGAGAGTCCAAACAGCTGATAAAAGCATCATAATAATCCACAAGTAATCCACATCACTCCAGTCTATTAGCGTCTTGTGAAGTGAAAAGCACTCTGAGTTTGTAAAAAAAACATTCCATCATAAAAGCATTTTAACTTTAACTGATTGCTTTTGCAATATTATGAATAGAAGCAAACTTTCACTGCATAGGATCCATTGGTGAGCAAGTGATGTAATGCAAAATTTCTTCAAATCTGTTCTGATGAAGAAAGAAACTCATCTACATCTTGGATGGCCTGAATATTCAGCAAATTTTCATCTTTGGGTGAACTATTCCTTTAAAAGTGTATGTGCTCTGTTCCTTTAAGACTGTGACTCTGTGTCTGTGTGTGTGAACACATATATCTCACTGATCTGTCCGCGGTCCCAGGTCTCGACGGTGGTGACGGTACTAATCTGTTTCAGCTCCTGCAAGCCCAGCTGTGAGGTCAGACTGTGGACTCCCTTCAGCAGGTTATAAATGATATGATGCTCTGACTGGGATCTCTCAATAGGGCTGCAAAACACACAAAGAATCACAAATTCATTTTTCAAGACACTAAACAGCAAACTCTATTCAGTGGGTGCTCACACCAATGTTGGGGAAGCTACTCATTATTTAAAACATTTAATTTACAGACAAACCACCCTTTTAAAAAGTATCTAACTGCTTTGGAGCTACTTAAAGGAATTGTTCACCCAAAAGTGAAAAGTCTGTTATCATTTACTCACCCTTGTGTTGTTCCAAACGTGTATACATTTCTTTTTTTCTGCTAAGCACATAAGAAGATATTTTGAAGAATGTTGGTAACCAGATAGTTGCCGGTAGCCATTGACTTCAATGGTATTGAAAAAAAACTATGGAAGTCAATGGCTACCATCAACTGTTTGGTTACCCACATTCTTCAAAATATCTTCTTTTGTGTTCAGCAGAAGAAAGAAATTCATACAAGTTTGGAACGGCACAAGGGAGTAAATGATGGCAGAATTTTCATTTCTGGGTAAACTACACCTAAGGCAATTTAAACTTATTTTGGCAATCAGAACAATATTTATCTGCCAGAAATAATTTATTTTTAATTTTGTATAAAATTAAAAAATAAAGTATTTCTGTATAAAATTATTTTATTTTATATAAAATAATAAAATAAAATAGAATAAATTATTAAAAATACAATTAAATAAATTAATAATATACATTTATACACAAAGATGTCCAATGTATTGGAACTAGTCCATTGAAATGAACGTTCTAAAAGTAAAAAAGAAAAATATAAAAACTAAAATTATATATATATATATATATATATATATATATATATATTTATTTTTTTATATATTCTAAAATTATATTTAAATAAAATAGTCCAGGTTAACTAGTTGACTAGTTAGTTGACCATAATGACAGCAGACACTGTCTCCTGATTGACTGTAGTCAACTAGCAGCAACCACTAGTGTACAGAGATTTGGTGACCAGCAGCTATTTAATCGCACCTTCAGAGTCCATTAAAGACATTCTTTAAAAGACTCTAGGACAAACTGACTCGAAATCTAGCCTCATCTGCATTAAAGTAAGTGTGTGTCCTAGACAAACCCCCTGCAACCCAAACAAAAAACTCTTAATCTTTTTACACCCTCACTGTCCTACAGGCAGCATCTCAGATAATGAAACCTGAACACTTGCTATTAAGAAACCCCTCTGCAGCGTGTTATTATGTTTAAAGCTAATTCTTAAGGGAAAACGAATGTCTAAGAGTGTGATGATGATGGTATTAGCATGGTGTCTAGTTCCATGGGCAGCCGAGAGATAAAAACTCAAGCGCAATAGCCGGGGAGGAGTTTAGCCATCAAGAGCACACCGCTGCCAGCATGAGTGAGTAATCACAATGCCGATAGGCTGTGTGCGCATGAGTTTGCTTTTGCTGGATGAAGGTCAAATCCATCAATCAATCCTTTGTGGGTGTTTGCTTGTGCTTGTGGGTTCGGTAAATCAGTGTCAGTCTCAACACAGACGCCTTTAGACGGGCAAAAAGAATAAAAGCTCTCAAACAATTCTGCGTTGTACTAGAATATTCCATGTCTAAAGATTGATTGACATCCATCAGCCTTTCCATCCCACTGTTTCAACAACAAAAACAAGAAAAAAGGAACCCATTTTGTTATTCCTGTTATGCCCCCATCATTTGAAATATCATCTTGAAATACTATAAATTTTTTTAAATCAAATTAATAATAAAAATTTTATATATATATATATATATATATATATATATATATATATATTTATTTTTTATTTTTTATTTTTTTACTTAGAAACTGTATTTGTTAGATTTAAAAAAATCTATTAAAAAATAGCTATTTATGAAGAAATATTACAGGTATAATCACAGCATAACATCAGTGAATATTAGTAATGGATTTGAGGAATTCTGTAATATTTTATGATATTAGTTGATCGGTCTCACTTGTTAAAACTGCAGAAATGAATATAAACAAAATTTCAAAAGCTAGTTTAAAAAAAAAACATCAAAATTTATTTCTAGTCAACACTACTTCACCTGTCAATCACTCAACAAGCAATGGCTAACTGTAGCTCTTATATACTATTAGAATTATTAATGTTATATTGTCACATTTCTGAAAGTCTGTTTACCTTTATATAGAAATACTTCCTAAAATTACTATACAAGCATATTCATTATTCAGAGTTCAAACGGTGCTGAACAACAGAAATGACTCACCAAAGAGTCTCCAAACATGTCAGATGCTTTATACACCTACATTTTTCCATTTTTGATACTACAAATCAATAAACTCAAATGCATTCACTGTAAAACACTACACAGATGGCAGAGCTTAGTCCTAATAGCGTTAGCAGAGTTGTAAAAGCATGAGTTTACAATTTACAGGAACGTCTCACACACAGTTTGGCAGTCTTAATTTCAGGGTTCACAAAACATCCACTGTGCACCAAGTTTGTAATTCCCCGTCCTCCTGCCAAAGCGCTACACGGATAAAAAGAAACACATTATGCCGTTAAGATAATGGGATATCATCTTTTACACTGTGGGTCATTTCTGGGTTGAGAGCACAACTGCCTTTAAAAGATATAATTAGCATCATCTATCTATGGATGGGAATGAGACAAGGTTGAACATTTAAGGTCCTTATGAGTCATGATGGGAAGTTCAGATTCTCCTGGTTTCTACAGAATATTCCAATTCAAAAGATGTTACCTAATTAGTTTTTAATGAACAAGAATTACAAAGACATGTCCATGAATGAGCAAACGGCTTCAATGTTCAATGGTACTTTATTTAGAAAATCATTCATTTTTAAAAGAAAACAAGCCCAATTAGAGAGCACCAATTAGAGGGGGTTTTTTTTACATGTAAAAAAAAAAAAACACGAAACATAAATTTGTAAATTTGCCTCTTTTTAGCTCAAAAGAGAACTAAAGAATTAAAGATATAAACTCTGAGAAGTCAAGAAATTCTGGGAAAACTGGACTGTGATATAAACTCAGAATTCTGACAAAAAAAATCTGATTTGTGAGGATTTTTTTTTTAAATTGTAAGATAAAGAGACAACTTTTGGCAGAAACAAACTCCCTTAGTTTTCTCATCTTAAACTAGTGATGCTGATGATAAAATGAATGTGAAACAATCATACAAAAAAAGGTTAGGATTTTTTTTTTTTTTTTTTTTTTTACCACCAGCCACTGAGATTTTTTTAATACCATTTTACTTTTTTCAGTTCAAATATACAGAATAATTCATTTTAGGCATTAAACCAAAGCCACAGGCCTTGTAAGTCAAATCAGATCTCTCTTTGATTGCGAGTCGGAGAAAACTGAAACCCAACCAATCAGATATGCACCTCACCAGCTTTTCTTTCATCTCTTCTTTATATTAGTTCAATAAAACCACATTGTTACTAAATAACAGCATTTCAAGTCACAGGCCAAACTGAACCTGAATACCATTTGTGTGTTGAAATTTTACTAACTGGTGACTTCGAAATGGCGAATAACAGAAGCTGACTAGGAAATGATCTCTGGCTTAATTCCAGGATTCTCACTGACATTTCCATATACTTCCATTAAATATGAATTCTCTGTAGATAATAATAATTGCAAGCTTTAATCCCTCCATAAGATTCTAATTAACTGAAGGGAACTTATCGCCAACTGGATAGGAAAAAAACTGAATTATAACTTTTTTTGTGAGAATATCTGCTGATTGCGGTACACACAGAGACTGTGGTGCTGAATAAAAACAGCAGAAGTGAAGGAGAGAGAGGGAAAGAAAAAAGCAGGAAAGAGGTGGAGGATGAGAAAGTGAAGAAAAGCTATTGAATTTCCAAAAGAGTCCCATTCTACAAAACAAGTTCCATTTGCATGTGTAAAATATGATCTACACAACCAATAGTTGATGCTCACTTTTATAATGTTAATAAAGTCATTCACATCACCACAAATACAGTTTTCTTTAATAGTGCTAATGATTTTTGCCCTCTGCATTAGAAAATATGCACATCGTGATGAAAGCAAAAGCCAGCAATTAGTCTTTATACTTTCTATATCAGCTCAGACGTTAGTTTATTATTAGTTGAGATTATTTTAGATATTAATTTAGATGATCAGTTAGTCAAAAAATGATCTGTAAAGACTGCTACAATCACAATTTTCCCTTTTTGAAGTAATAAATTATTATTATTATTATTGTGGATTTGTGGAAATATCAGCCTAATAAAACTTGACGTGTCAAACCGAAAAAAAATGTCAACATTGTTACTTTTCTGAGGACATAATTATATGCCGGCATGGATTAAAATTTAATGCACAATGCAAATTATTAACACTTAAACTCATGATTTATCTAATACAATAATTTAAATCAACTCATCAAGTCAGCCCGTTTCATAAAATAAACCATTTCGTATCAAAGTGAAGAATGAACAACAACAACCTCAACAAAACAAAGAGAAAACGAGTGTCACAAAGAGCCCAAAGCAAAGACGCTCTCATTTCACCTCCCGTGAGGAGGGTTAAGGACCGTTCTCCATGTTTGTGAGACAATTACAGAGAGTCAGAGAGGTTTCAGCAGCCAGCCGCTTTCTCTGAGCAGCTTTCATAGGTCTGTCGGACAGCGAGAGGCTTTGGCTTTCAACAAATAACTGTAATGGTCCTTATCTGCAGAGCGGGCCGCCTTTACAACACTATCTTATCAGCCACCAAATACTTTCCTGCGAACTATCTCCAGAGAATGCAGCAGGAAAATTGCCACTAAACCGAGAGCAGCCACTGACATAAATCACAGAGAAAGAGGTACATCGATAAGGGCTATCTCAAAGTTAAAGCCACAAAGCTGTTTTGGGGTCAGAATGGCCAGCAAACTTAATTCAAATTCTAAGTGCCACTTTACTTTGAAGATAAAAGGGAAACCTTCTCCGGGTAATCAGTTCAATCTGAACGTGCAAATCTCATTGCTGATAACCTCCACTGTCTTTCCTTAAATTGTCTGCAGCACTTTTCTTGAGCTCAGGCAAAATAGGAAGGAAAAAAGTCAAGCTAGCATTTAGAAACAAAATGATTTTGCTGTACTGTTCATCCCTTTTATCCCACCAAGAAAGTCGGAATAGACAAGCCCCGTAAAAGCCAACAAAGATACGACCGTTACCATAGCTGCTTTATCAGAAATGTCCAATGCCACATCCATCATGCACAGCAGTCTTACAGTGTAATATCTCTACTGAAAAAGACCAGAAAGATTTCCACCCAAAAATGAACATTTACTGAAAATGTACTCAATCTCAGGCCATCCCAGATGTAGATGAGTTTGTTTCTTCATCAGCACAGATTTGGAGAATTTTAGCATTACATGACTTGCTCACCAATGGATCCTCTGCAGTGAATGGGTGCCGTCAGAATGAGAGTCCAAACAGCTGATGAAAACATTTCAACAATCCACAAGTAATCCACACCACCCCAGTCCATCATCAATCAATGTCTTTTAAAATAAAAAGCTCTGTTTGTAATACTGTAAATCCATCAAGACGTTTTAACTTCAAACAAGCACTGTATCCATAATACTACTTTCTCTAGTGAAAAAAAGACATCTCATCTGAATCAGGAGAGAAATATGCACAGATCAAGCACTGTTTACAAGCAAAAACAGTCCAAAACAGTTCTAAACAAATATGCTGGTGGATTTTGATGTTAGAGGACAACAGGGGATGGACTTTTTCACTGGATGAAGCATTATTATGGATTATGGACTAGTCTTTCGGCCAGAAGCAAAGCAGAAGTTCACAGTTAAAACTCCTTAATGATGGATTTGCTTCATTTAAACGAACAGCTTTTTTCTTCAAGCAAGATATAAATTGATGGACTAAACTCGGACTCTGTTTGGACTCTTATTCTGACGGCACACATTCACTGCAGAGGATCCATTGGTGAGCAAGTGATGTACATTTCTCCAAAAATCTGCTTCGATGAAGAAACAAACTCATCTGGAAGATCTCAGGGTGAGTATATTTTCAGCAAACATTCCTTTTTGGGTGAAATAATCCTTTACGAGAGAAGATAACATTTGACCCCACTGATTTTCATTATAAAAAACAAGATTATTTTCAAAAATATCCTTTTTTGCACTCCACAGAAAAAAATGCACTAAGTAAATAATTATTTTTTTTGGTTGAACTATCACTATCACATCCTAGACCTGATTCACTAGCAGATACACCCTTACTGGTTGTCATACTGTAGTTAAAGGGATAGTTCACCAAAAAATAAAAATTCTGACATTAATTACTCACCCTCATGTCGTTCCAAAGCCATAAGACCTTCGTTCATCAAAATATCTTCATTTGTGTTCCTAAGATGAACATGGTCATATGGGTTTGGAACGACGTGATGGTGTGTAATTAATGACAGAATTTTCATTGTTGGCTGAACTATCCCTTGAAATAGCCTGTTGGGGACACGGCTAGTGAACAAAATAGAAGGACCATTAAGTTTGAGAGAAATAAACAAGTACAGTAAGTTGGATCTCTGCGATTTTCCTTAATTGAAATCCACCAACCATAGCTTGGCTGCCATGGATGTGTGCGAGAGAAAGAAAAGAAGTGATGGGTTTCCTCACATGAAGTCTCAGTTTTGCAGCTGGTTCTGAGGTTCTCCTGTTAACAGCCAAAGAGTCCCGAATCCTGACAAAACAGAGCTCAGGCACAAATTATAACTGTCAGAACTGTTAAATAAGACTCCTCAGCCAACACGTGTGTATCTCATCAAAACTGGGAACGTTTTTTTGGACCAAAACACAACTCTGTGAAAACAAAACCCTTTCACACGCCTAGCAGGAGATTCTGCTAAATGGAAAAACTTAAATCGTCGTGTAAGAAAAACAAAACAAAACAAAACACATTTTCTGACTTGATACAGCAACTCATAAACATTTCAGGCACAGTGAGGCAGTTTGTCAGAGGCACCCTGTAGGGATCAATCATTCTTCTAAATTTCTGCTATAAAACCGTATTATAAAGCAAAGACACTGAAATAAGTGTGCAGATTTCTGCTTTGCTTTTGTTTGGGCCAATCGCTCACCAACAATTCCCCAAATAAAATGTTATTATTTAAAGATTGCTCTTTCATAGCTCATAAACTTTCACTTGCTGTTAAAAAAATACATACATAAATAATAGCAGCAATAATAGTTTTGTCAGGTAAAAAAAAAAGTTAGTCGTGTGGTAGAATCTATATTAATTGGTTTGAATTAAGTCCAGCATTATTTTAGAGTTATTTATATAGTATTACAGCATTTATTAATATTTTGCAATGTCTTTTATTTTTCTATTTTCAGTTTTCAATTTAGATTAAGTTTCAATAATTTTGTTAGGTGCTTATGTTATGTTTTATTTCTGTACAGCATTCATTTTTAATTCAGTTTTGGTCATTTTAGTATCTTGCAAATCTGATAACATAAGAAAAGTTTTTCGATCAAATATAAACCTCTGACCTTTAATTGCAGACTTTGGTGTATCGGGATCCAATCTGAAGACATTTGGGAAATCTTGTTGATGAAATCTTTTACGAAACTCTTGAGATTTTTGGGGTCTGTTTCTTATCTAAGAAGCAAAAGACTTGGGATAAAGTCTATTTAATCTCATTGTCATCTCAGTGAAACAATAGAGATATTAAATAGAGCTTATTTGTGATTTTTCTTTCCTACAAGCTGCACTGTTGACATGAAAACAACAGAATCAGACCGGTCCTCTAAGTAATAACCTAGAAACAAACGCTCAGAATACCTGGTTTAGATTAAACCTAGTTAAGTCAATGAGCTCATTTATTCAGCTTTGGGACAAATAAATCATTTAGGTGTTTGTGTTTTCTGTTCTCAAGCCTGACAACAAGGGAGTCTGGGCCAAAACACCAAGCCTTGACTGACTCTGCCCAGAAGTGGACTTTCCCTTCTTCCCAATCCCATTCAACCTCTCCAATGATGATGATGAAGTTTCCACTGCAGCTGTTGTTATATTCAGAGCTGCTCTGGTAAGAAACCTCACTCCTCCAGTAAAGAGATTTACCAGTGCACTTATCCAGAACCGTCAGCGATACCATTTGCAAACAGCACCTGATCCTGGTCATATTTCCAGAAAAAAAAATCCAGTCTGGTTAATTTCTCTCTGGCTCTCCTTTCCCACAGTGAAGAGTAATGAAATCCTGGGTGTTTCTTAATGTCCCAAAATATTCAATATCTGATCATAAATGTCTTCTGAAAGAACAAACTAATCCATAGCAACGGATCATGATCTACAAACCCCCAAAGTGAGAAGAAATTATTTTCTGGCACATGTAGAAAAACAATTCACTACCAGACCAGGGTTTGGAATTTTAACAAACCATCTACCATGTTGCAAAAATCAATTTGACCACCTTAAAGGTGCAGTATGTAATAATGACGACTAGCAGTTGAAATGGATACTGCGGTCCAAATTCCAAATAATGGATCTCCCACCCCCTTCTTTTCAGACTCGATGTCACACGGGTTGCCAGAATGAGGATACGCAACAGGAACGAGCGCAATTGACAATAAAAGGCAACACGCTTTAAACACTGTAAGCTGATGAGTTGATTTATCCACCTTTTAATGTCTATAGCCATAGAGCTTTTTAGATGGATGCCGAGACTTTTTAGGTCGGGCAGAATCTGCGATCTCTGACCCATTTCATTTGCACTTCGATGGCTGCCACATGCTGTGTTTTCCGCCAACTAGCAACCTGGGGTGTTGAAATACTATTGGGTAGACTGTTAGTGGAAGGAATCACACAGACCAAAACAAAAACAGGCATTCTGACATGGAACACACATTTCAAAAGTAGAATAATTGGCTGTTACATTGTTTTTCTGAGAAACAAGTATGCGAAATTAGCATGTTTCCTAAATTTCTGCAACCACATGGAATTTTTATGCTTTAGTACAGTCAAAAAAAATTACAGCACCTTTAAGCTCAAAAAACATGTTTTTTCCCCAAAGAAGACACACCAGGAACCATTGGACTGAAATACAGCGTGTTGATTAAATAGAACAAAATATCTGTGTCCAATATAAGGTCCAGTGAGCACTAAGGCACTGACCTTTAACTGGACATTTATTATATACACCACAAATGAGAAAGTAATCCTTATTTAAAAACAAATTATCAAGAAAAAAGTGAATTCAAATATCACCACCAGTGAGAAAAAGTGAATATACAAAAGAGGTGCAAAGTTTAGGACTTTTTTTCCGTTTTCATTTGGCTTCTTAATACACTCAACAGCTCTCATCAGCTGTTACCATGACAACATCTTAAACAGCAAATACATCAGTGGTTTCCAGCTGTAGGCTGATAGGGAACCCAGCCAATCGTTGTCTCCACACACATAAGCCCCAGAGCTTTCCTCATGATCTAAACTTTAAGAAAACACTATAAAACTAAACATTTCATGTGATATACACATCTGAACTGTACCGGATGATAATCACACCCATTGGCTGAATATCTAGATGGTGACAGATGTTAAATTATAGTTTGAAATGTTAATAGATGTAAAAAAAAAAAAACTGTAAATGAGGAGGTGGTTTTAAATATTTTGCTCTGTGGGACAATCATTGAGTCTGCTATAGTTATATATAGTTGTAGTGTGTGTGTGTATATATATATATATATGTATGTATATATATAAAATTACAATATTGTTATTATTACTACTATAAGATATAATAACACTATATATATATATATATATATAACTATTATTATATATTATATTATTGCTATTATTATAAAACATTATTATTACTATATGGAACCTTATAAGACAATAATAATACAAGTTTCCAATTATATTAACTATTTAATGCATATTTGCATACTAATGAATACTAATAATGAACATCATAACATGATTTACAGCACTTTCATCAAGGTAAATATAATTGTGCATTCTTAATTTTCATTCATAATACATTGTTCATATATAACTATAAATGTTAAAAAAATTAAATGTAAATGTAAAATGGACATTTGCTGTAAAGATATTGTTCATTGTTAATTTATGTTAATTTATGATACCCAAACCTTATATAAAATTGCATTGTTTTATATATATAAATATATATATATACAGTGCCTTGCAGAAGTATTCAAACTCCTTCATTTTTTTTTTTTTTTTTACGTTTTGTTATGTTGCAGCCTTACGTTAAACCGCTTTAAATTACTTTTTTTTACTGGAAATACTGGATTTTTGACTTTCATGAGCAGTAAGCTCTAATCATAAAAATTAAAACAAAAAAAACTTTTATGTAAAAATGTAATGAATCTAGAATATATGAAAGTTTCACTTTTTTAAAATAAGTTACAGAAAAAAAATGAACTTTTTCACGATATTCTAATTTTTTGAGATGCACCTGTATATATATATATATATATATATCCCCTGATTAGAGTTTCAGGTAACATTGAAAACTTTTCTGGGTCAAAGTGTGTTTCTCTGTCCAGCACACATCCCCAGGAAACACAGGGGGAGGATTGTGGGAAAGGGTGAAGTCTTGAGAAAGGGTCAGAGCCCTGAAACACAGAGCAAAATAAATACATGAACTATAACAAAAATACAGTCAGAAAGTGCACACAAAGCAGGTTGTGCTGGCCGGCTTCCTTCATTAAATAAGCTGAACGTCTTTTGCTGGTTCCTGGAGCCGCCCTCCCCCCCATCACTGCCCTGCTCTGACTGTTACAATGGCCTCCTGGACGTGGAGCTACATGGGCAAAGCCAGCGCGGGGGGAAGCCAAGCACTTCCTGCCTCCAGAGCTGGCAGAGAGACAAGCTCTCACGGGAACAGTGTGCAAGAGCAGGAAGTGTGTGTGTACGTGTGTGTGTGTATGTGTTGCCAGCACAGTTGGTCCAGCTCCCCATGAGACCTGGATGGGGAAACTGGCTTTATGACAAGAGCAGATGTAAAGACACACTAGACAGCACACCCATATAGGTTAGTGTATGTACACACACCAGGTCACCAGATGACCTTCAGATGGGTTTCAAATGTACTTAGAAGAGGTCAGCAAAGACTGTGAGATGCAAATGATGATTACAAATTTAAGTCCACATTACAGTCAACACAAAACACAGTCTGAAATCTGACATATCGAAGAGGATATTCAACATTCAATGAGAATTATAATTAAGAAAGCCACTCACAAATTAAGTGATTTGAAATCTGCCATCTTTGCTCACGGGCACTCAGTTCCACATCTAAGTTGTTATGAGACTAATCAACTGAGGTGCAATTGTCAAGTGACTAATCACTCTGGAACCACCAGAAGATTACATCATGACAACACTTTAATGATTGATGGCACCATAATGAATGAATACATTCAATCAAAAAATCCATGTCAAGTTATTAAGTATATTAATGTTTATTACTTATAACAATAACAAAAATATATACATTTTTTATTTATTTATTTATTTATTTATTTTTACTATATATGTGTATACATTTTGGAATAAGATTATTTAATGTTTTTGAAAGAAGTCTCTTATGCTCACTAAGATTGCATTAATTTTACCAAAAATACAGTAAAAATAGTAATATTGTGTAATATTATTACAAAAATAACTATTTGAATATATTTTAAAATGTAATTTATTCCTTTGATCAAAGCTGAATTTTCAGCAACATTACTCCAGTCTTCAGTGTCCATGATCCTTCAGAAATCATTCTAATTTGCCGATTTGCTCCTCAAAAACATTCATTATTATTATTATCAATTCTGAAAAAGCAGTTGAAGCATCCAGTTCAGCAGCTGAAAATGGCTTAATTTCTTTCAAGAATCTTTGATTGCTAGAAAGTTCAGCATTTATGTGAAATAGAAATCATTACTGACATTCTAAATTGATCAATTTAATGTTTCCTTTTTGAATAAAACTATTACTAACTTTATTTGTAAAATTTTACTCCTAACTTTTAAAAGGTAGTGTATCACGGTATCCACAAAAATATTAAGTAGCACATTGATAATAACAGGAAATGATTCTTGACCAGTAAATCAGCATATTAGAATGATTTCTGAAGGATCATGTGACACTGAAGACTGGAGTAATGATGCTGAAAATTTTACATTTCACAATATTATAATTGAATTTTTGCTATATTTTTGATTAAAAAACAGCATTTGGTGAGCATTAGATTGGGTCCAAATGGTGTAGTTATGATATCTACCAGCAGGGGCTGACTATGAAACAGGAAATTCAATGAGAACACCACAGGCTGGACCTTGATTTTATCCATCTGGGATGGATTGGATTGTGGCCATGAAATGTGAGTGTTGAAATGTAAGGTCATATCATTCAAAATCAAAGCATATTATTGCCTTTTCACTGAAAGACGAGGTTTTTTTCTTTTTAGAATAACACGCACTAAAGAGCCATACACAATGAAACCAGCAATGCGCTTTAAAAGAAAAAAACTAACAGGGTAAATTTTGATTTCATGTTGACTTTAAACCAAATCAGCGTTTTGTTTACCTTTAAAACAAACCCTTGGGCCCTCATTCATCATTTGATAGTGATTCCTGTGAAACTGCCGAGTGTCTACCGCTTTGGGCTTGCGATTTTTTACCCTTTCTAATCTCATTTCCACATGGCTGAGATTCTTTCACAATACAGTTCTCTGAATGTCACAAGGCGGAACCTCACAGGGACTAGACGATTCCATCTCCCAAATCGAATAAAATCGTGACCTATTTCTCTTATCCAGCTCACATCTTTCAAACAAATTCCCCCAGTGGCAATTGGCATACACGACCCAGATATCTAGAGACTGAGCTGGGAGGGAAAAAAAAAAAGTGAAACCATGAAAAAGCATTAAGAACCGTCTACAAGGGCATCGCAAAGCCCCGTAGGTAATGTCACTACAAATGCAAAATGGGTATCACAGGAAGTTCTCCTTCGAGCTGCCCATGCATGAAGCTTTCTGTACGTGATCCATGTTACTCAGCTGTAATATAGCACATTAAAGCACAAATGTTCCCTTGTTATAACTAAGCATGCAAAGCACATCAAAGTAGTGAAGCAATCCAGGAGAAATGCTTTGCCATCTGCCTCCATTAACTCCGCCTAAGGCACAGTCCATCTATCACATACTGAGTGCTCGGTATTCACTCTGATTGTGTTCTACCATGGTGCACTGGTGCAAGCTTCTCCTGTGGGATGGTGTGTTTGCTAATGCTTAAAGTTTTCAAAAAATCATATGTATTAAACATTGGTGCATTAAACCGATGAAAAAGTGACAGAAAAGCTTTTACGTTGTTGCAAAATATTAGTATAAATTCTGTCCTTTTCAACTTTCTATTCGTCAAAGAATCCTGAAAAAAAACATTACAGTTTCCACAAAAATATTAAGCAGCACAAGTGTTTTCAAAACTGATAAGTAGTATGTAATGAGAGTAATGATGCTGAAAATTCAGAATTGCACCACAGGGATAAATTCAATTTAAAAATGTATTAAAATGGAAAACTGTTATTTTAAATCGTAATAATATTTCACAATATTACTATTAAATAAATGCAGCCCTGGTGAGACTAAGAGACTTTTTTACATTTAAAAGCACTACAAAAGCTTACCAAACACAAACTTTTGAACGACAGTGTAAAATACAAGAGCAATCTGTGCCATACACAGTATAGTGAGCAAAATATCATAAAGGCTTGTGGTTGAGCTTTCTCCACAGAACATATAAAAATCTAGTTCATATTAATTTTTGACACCAACCGTGCTCTGATCCTGCACTGAAAGATCTCCACTAGATCCTGTGTCTCTACACAGTAAATTTGCCAGAGTAAAATTTACTCAAATTGAAGAAAATTTTACTGTATGCCAGATAACATTTGGTCCCTCTCTAAAAAGAGTAAAAGTTACTCTTTTGATAGAGTTGTTTTTCCAGAGTTAATTTTGCTCAATTTAGTGT
>JAFVLL020009640.1:0-21232 GCA_021397915.2 Tor tambroides | reverse complement strand
CTGAGAAGATTATTTTATTATAAGTTCAAGTTAGATTGCATCAAAGAACATTCAAACATGTTTGTCCATAAAAGCACTGTGACTAGAAATTAGATATTTACCTGAATATTCTGTTATTGAATGCTTTTCTTTTCTGCTTTTCTTAATCACAGGAGACATAAAATATCAGACAACAGGTATCATGAGCTCCATGCAGTCAAACTCCTTTGCAAATGTGACCTTTGTTCGTCCTGCAACATTTTTCATCAATGGCTTTTTTAATATCCCACATGCAAAATACTACTATGTGTTCTTGTCTTTAGTGTATGTTGTGACTGTTTTAGGGAATTCATTTATCATGTGCATCATTTATTTGGCCCGGAGACTTCACACAGCCAAATACATTGCTGTTTTCCATCTGGCGCTTTCTGATCTGTGTGGAAGCTCGGCTTTGATTCCAAAAGTCATTGACACATTTTTATTCGAGCACCAGGACATTTCATATGAAGCTTGCTTGATATATATGTTTTTTGTATATCATTTCATGAACACACAATCTTTGACACTACTTGTCTTGGCTTATGACAGACTGGTTGCAATTTGTTTTCCTCTACGGTATCACGCCATTGTAACCAAACCATCCATGTTTCTGATCATAGGGGTGATATGGATTTTTTCTGTCACTTTTTTTTCTGTACTTGCAGGTTCTGTGAATACACTTTCTTTTTGTGGATCTAATGTGCTTGATAGTTATTTTTGTGATTATGGCCCTATCTATAGAATAGCTTGCAATGATTATTCTGTAAATATTTTGTTGGGTAAAATTTGTTATAGTCTTCTCATTTTTGCACCGCTGATATTGATCTTCATCTCATATTTCTGCATTGCTCTGGTTTTGTTGAAGATTCCCCATGGTGTTGATCGGATCAAGGCCATAAAAACCTGCACTTCACATCTCATGTTGGTGGCAATTTTTTATATCCCGATTTTAAGCAATAATATTGCATCGATAATAACACCTTTGCATCCAAACACCCGGATAATTAACAATTCCTTGACGCAGACAATACCACCCATGCTAAACCCCATCATATACACTCTAAAGACAGAGGAGGTCATGCAATCCATAAAAGAAGTGTACAAACGCAGCAAAGTGAACACAACCACAGAAAGAAAAGTGAAATGCAGCAGGAGAATTTAAAAATAACAATTATACTGTTTATCAGCTGTGAGCAAGTTTGATTTTGTCTGTAGTTGTAAGAGAAATTGTGTTGTAAACAGGCCAAATATGTTTAAAACCTTTGGGCCAAAACCTAGAAAAGCTGATTTGTTATTCTTTACCTTTTTAAGAACAACAATTTCAGTGAAGATTGTATAGACATTTTTTTTTTTGAATGCAGTATTGACCTTTCCATTTGATTATTTTAGGTTAACAGTAAATCAAAAGAAAGAAACTCTCTTTGAATTACATTTGCTTTCAATATAACATGTTTTATAAATGCTTTTCTGAATAATGATTAGCTGTATTCGTGAGAGTACTGCACAGCTATTTTCATTCCTATATGAATTGTGTATGTGTAATATCTTTATTATTTTGTGCAATCACTAATTCTCACCATTCTGTGCTAAATGTCACATAGGTGTTTTTTGATGATCACGGACCATAAAAACGTGTCTCAGTGAACTAAATTAAAAGCGATCCTTAAATTATACAATGTTCATTTAGCAAAATTAATGCAGTATATAAACAGACAAACAGCTATGTAAACCCGGCACACAGTACTCAATGCAGTGCCTTGCAACAGCTTTTACATATAAACCATCCTGTTAAATAATACAATGACATATCAGACATTATTTACGTGTGAAAATGCAGGACACAGGACACAGGCCTATATATATGTAACAACTTCTACGCACAACCTAATGTATTTTGAGAAGATATTTTAAAACAAAAATGCTAAAGAGTTTCTATGATAGACTAACATACACTTGAACTTTTTCAGCCTACTACATACAGTGTGTTTTTAGTTTTTAGCTTTGGTCAGAATGTTTTGCCATGATGAAAATGTTTCTTAAATGTTGTCAATGTTGTACCTGGTTACATCAGCTTGTAACATAGGATTTAAGCCAAGAAGGACATTAACTGTTCAAGATTAAATAAATAAATAAATAAATAAATAAATGTCACACTCATCTTCTCATGTGAATTAAGTGCTTTTCCATTTCTAGTCCAAACGGTTCTGAACATACTCAGTCAGTAGTATCAGCAACACTATTTGGCGAGGTAGGGCTGCTATTTCAAAAACTTCCACATGTGGCCAGTGTCTGATTTTGAAGGCTGTGATGGCCGCATAAGTCGTAGAGGTTGTCTAATTTGAGAAAAGCAACCATTAAATTCCAAAGCAAGAAAGAAATTACAGTAATTAGGCCTTGTGTGGAGTAACATTAGTCATTTTTTTAGCTCAAAAAGTAGAGCATGGCGCTAGCAGCACCAAGGTCATGGGTTCGATTCCCAGGGAAAGCAAGAGCTGATAAAAATGTAAAAATTGTAACTTGAATGCAATGTAAGTTGCTTTTAAGCGTCTGCTAAATACATAAATGTAAGTTGCTTTGGATAAAAGCGTCTGCTAAATGTAAATGTAATGTATGCCACTGATAATCGTCTCATATTTCTGCATTGCTTTAGTTTTGCTTAAGGTTGCTCATGGTGTTGACCGGATCAAAGCCATGAAAACCTGCACCTCACATTTCATGCTGGTGGCAATATTTTATATACCACTTTTAGGTATTAATATTGCAGCTTTAGCAACATTTATCCATCCAAATGCCCGGATAATTAACAATTCCCTGACACAAACAATACCCCCTATGCTGAATCCCATCATATACACTCTGAAGACAGAGGAGGTCATGCAGTCCATAAAAGAACTGTACAAACGCAACAAGGTGAACACTAGGCCACTACAGAGAAAAAGGTTAAATTCAAATGGTTATTAAAAAAATAATAATAAAAATAAGATGTTGAATATCTGATTGGTTACACTTGAGAGTATTCAACAAATATTTTATTTAACAGAATTGACTGAATTATGTGTGCAATTGTTGTAGAAAATAATCCCACAGCCTTCTCGTATGTAATAAAAATAAATTACTCAAAATATTTATGAGGTCACAGAATTTAGATTTTGCATCATACTGAAGTTGTATTGTATTGTAATAAACTAAAGCAATGAATTCACTTCATTTTGTTTTCTTGGAAATGATTGAATTGTTTGAAGTGCAACAAGGCTTTATATGTGTGCTGAGTATCATTCACACAAAAATAAAAATAATTTACTCATCCTTGTATTGTGCCAGTGCCATTTGACTTTTTTTTAAATCTGTGCTGTAAAACACAAAAGTCAAATTAGCCTCACAATTAATTTTTAATGAATGGAAAAAAAATTGAATAAAAGTGAATTGTATTAAATAAAAGTGAATGGTGAAAAAAGGTATTCAGACAATGTACAAATGACATGAAGGTGAGTAAATAGTGATAGTATTTTCATTTTACATCTCTGTTAAAAAGATATAAACATCATAAATTGTGTGTATTTATTAACAACAACGTGTAAATATGCATGTCAATAATGAAGGAGGTTCACTAATCACTTGTGACACATAGTATGGCCCAAAATGCCAAGATTATGCAAAGTAAAATATACAGAATTTTCTACAGATCATTAGTACTGCAGTTTGATTGGGGGGAGGGGGGGAATGATTCTAGTGTGCCCTCTAGTGGCAAAAGCAAGCGTTGTGCTGGATGATGGATTTTGCTTAATTGTGACTTACTGTATACAATTTTATGTTTTGCCATTTGATTGATGTGGCAACCATATTATATAATGCATATTTTGAATATACTGTATATTTTTTTAATATGAGAAAGACACTGAATGGTGTAGTTGCAGTCTTCAGTTAAGTCATACTTTTGACATTTCTAACCCATAATAACAAAAGCATTGTAAGTCCATATGATTCTTACAGACATTACAGCAAGACATTACATTTTTCATGCACTGATCAATTTTGATATTTAGGGCTGTTTGGCTTTTCATAACACCAGAGTAGAGGAAAGAAACATCCAAAATATACGTCTAGATGTTTATTTTAATATACTTTATCTATTCCTGTCTGTAGATTTCTGTTAAAATACATTTAAAGGACTTCTAAAAATTAGTTTTTTTCCCCTCATGCAGTGAGCCAGAAATCTTACATACACCAAATTTTACAGTTAAATTCCTATCTATATTCTGATGGTTTTTGCTCATATATAATTTGCCTAATTTTACATCAGATTTTATTCCTAAAACATAGTGACAATTGCACAATTGCATAGTGAAATGCATGTTAATGAATGCACATTTAACTAAATAATTTTCATATTAAATGCAACATTTCAGAAAACTTGTAATACAAAAGATGTTTTCAGTTCCTAAATTGATCAATCAGCAATCAGCTTTTTCAGGTATGTATTAGTTACATTTATCATTGTTAATTGTTGTATATAATATACATTATTTCACCTTTACAATGATTTAAACTTAACTTTGACCTGACTGTCAAAGGGCTGTCTACCTATAATACTCAAAACTGTGCCATCTAGTGGCCATCAGACTAAATTAAATTGAATGTCCTTCACACAGTGTCACCGCTAAGCATCACGCATGAACAGTTTTCAAATGTTAGGTTAAACTCCATGTGTCAAGCTTTCTTGTTAATATTCATCCTTCACACCGCTGTGTTCAGAATGTTTAGTGCGTATAGAATGTACTATACACAGATATAGAATGTTTTAAACAGCTGGGCAAACATCTCCAGAAACTGTTATTAAACTAATAAAACATATTAAGTGCATAACAATTAATTGTAACTCTTTTTGTCATTTTGTTTTAGTGATTTATTTACATCAGTGGCTTCTGGTGCCTTTTGAGCTCCTTAACATTAAAAAAATCAACATGCTTGTGTTGTAATCTTGTGTTGGATGTAAGTTTAGAAGAGCAGTCAAATGTGTAGGAGCCATTGGGTTATTAATGTTGTTGCTCAGTGTTTTTGTTATGGGAGCTCCTCAAACAGAAGGCTCATCATCATCATCATCATCAAATGTCACCGAATGTCGCAGCCTTCGTTTCGCGTCCTTCATTCAGCTGCATCCGAAGGATGCGTTAGATGCACCCTTTGTGACCTTCAGTCACCCACAATCCTTTGTACACATTCCAATTCATGAAAATAAACTGGTGAAAAACAGTCAGTACTGAGCTTGTCTGAATTTATTATGAAATGTAAGACAACAATATTGTTTTTGGACATGAAAGCATAGATGTTATCTTTTGTTTTGGTGTAAATTAGTCATTTAACACTAAACTGCCAATAATGTAAGCCACTGGGAGACAGCTGTGATTCATTATATTGCATTAATAGAAAGACAAATAACATAAAGATTGGTAAAGCAAGTCATTTTTCCAAAATTAAGTTTTATTAGTATTTTTGTGCCGTGATGGCGAGGGCGGGAACATATGTGACATTTATTATGCAGCATTTATTACCCAGGAGGACTCTAGCCTTCAAGCCTCCGAAGGACTTCCATCCGTTTGAGAAGCACCCTATATGTCACCATATTTCTGTACTGAAGGGAATGCATTGCATCTGTTTTGGTATTTCCTGTAGGCAGCCATCTTAAACAGGATGTGATGTGGCAGTTGGTAGTGGGAACAGAGTTTTTTTTTTTTTTTTTTTTACCTACACTGCTTACTTTGAATCACAGTTTGTTTTTAAGTTTCCACTTTATCTTTTGTTCTAATAAATACAAGTTTGCTCGAACAGGTTTGTAGTGTCAAATATACTTTCCCACAATGAAGTAGCTACAGAGTAAAGGAAGCCATTACATTTAGTCATAAAACTCCCAAGAAGAGGGATGCAGGCATGTGGTAGGCCCAATCAAGGACTACAACAAGTCTTCAGTGGATCAAATACTTTCAAAGGATTCTGCGATTCATCCAATTCGTGAGTAACCATTGGGGACTTTATTTTCAAGTGCTGCTGTTGAGAGTTTTGGCTTTGATCAAAGATAGGCTACAGTATGAGCATGATGTGAGAAGCTGATACTTATGTGCATATTGTGGCCTGTTTATCCTGTGGCTATCTGGACACTTGACTTTGTTTGTGTCAGGCATGGCTGATGAAGATGAAAATGTTGAACAAGGCATTGCCTCACTCAGTTCTATACGTAGGGGAAAGCTTG
Organism: Tor tambroides; assembly: GCA_021397915.2. NCBI lineage: Eukaryota > Metazoa > Chordata > Actinopteri > Cypriniformes > Cyprinidae > Tor > Tor tambroides. Next base: position 14,970 of record JAFVLL020009640.1, on the reverse strand, counting down.
GGAGGCTAGGATAGGATGAATGAATTGAAAGCATTGCTTGTTGATGTCCATAAAAAAGAACTGTGAAGGCATTTTATATGGCACTTGAAGAATTTAAGACGGCTCATAAGCTTGTGCAGGAACAACTGATGATATAAGAGAAAATGAGTGTATTGTTTGGTTTGAGCCTAAAATGGCAACATCTGAGAACTTTGAGCGATTGTAGATGTGGAAAAAGGCTCAAAAGGATCCACAAACATTTATCGAGCCAAACGAAGTGCTTCAATTGTGTCCAAAAGGTCACACAAGTCTTGTAGTTCTCACAGCTCAAGTATTTCATCATCAACATAAAATAAAAATAATTGTGTTGTAATTTTAAGACCCATTTCTAGAAAAAAAGTATAGCAGGCTTATGCTCTAGCAAAGCTCAGACATTAAGCAAACTTGGATGGAATGTTTCACAGTGAATCAAACCAGCTAACAGCAAAACACAAATATATTGCTAAAACTTAAAATGATATATCAAAATGATGTCACTTCCGGCCAGATGATGTTATTAACTTGGCTTTTTTAAAGGGATACTTATGAAAGATAAACAGGACAGATAGGTGCAGGAAACCCAAAGACTGTAGGACCTGAGCACATCTAAAAATATACCCCATGCTCAATTAATTAGGACATTGTGATAAAAGTAATATATTTGTATTTTCAAATGATGAGTTTTAAGAAAAGTCGGAGACTACAGAAAAAGCTTCTGTTTGGCTTCTTTATTCTGATTGTACAGTAAATGTGTACATTAAACATACATGAAAAATGTTCATGAAATATCTCTGCGTTTGACAGAAATTCCTGACACTATGCCTTTTGTGAAGTAAATACGATGGATGTTTTATTGCGCAGAGGCCTCTGCATCAGGCAGATTGTGTGGCGGAAGTCCTTTGCTTCAGAAGCTGCTCTTTGCGAGTGTTCTGGTAGGTGGTCATGCACTCCTTAAACTTCTGAACCTGAGGCTGACACTTCCTCCAGTCCTGATGCTCAGCCATACAGTCCTGCAGAGCGTAGTGCAGCTCAGCACAGCCTGTCCTGGAGATCATCCCGTCCACTGGATCATCCTCATCCTCACTCCTGCTCCGGTTGTGAGGGGATGGAGAAGGAGCCGACGTCATCCTAATCATTTAAAATGTGTTACAACAAATAACGACGAAAGTATCCAAAAAGCTGTTAAAAACCAAACCGCTCGTATAGCTCGGTTATCTTTCACGTTCGAGTCTGTGTAGCAAAACTCTTGAAGGTGTGATAATGAAATAAAACTTGCCTTTGTAGTTTAAGATTTCAAGAGCTTCTTCAGGAAGGTTTCATAACTTGTCTAGTCGGGACCATTTTATATGACGAACAGGAAGTGTGTTACATTTTTAAGAGTCCGAGTCCATGGACGTAAATAAAATGACAGTAGGTGTAATTACACTTGTCACTCACTAGATGGTGGTGTTGTATCAGACAACTGCAATCGGCTGAAGCGCTTATTTGCTAAAGCCGCGATACCTCTAGTGAATTCAGTCGAGATATTTTTTCGACATATTTCATATTTATGATTTATTGTTGTCTTAAGTAGCATGTATTAGGTTAAATTTCTAAACAAATACTGCTCAGCCAGCGAACAGCGTTTCAACCTTGTGGCTATTGATTTTCATACAGGGGAAAAGAAGTGCAGTTATTAAAAAGAAAGATTTAGTTTTGTGTGCGTGGTCATAAGACAGAGAATAAGGCTCCTGTGGAACTGACTGGCAAGGATATTTACATTATTTAAAGGAGGTTTGAAAGCAAACAGCAAACAAAAGCTGGCTGCATACAGAGATACCGCATAAGAACATTTAAATGACTAAATAGTGCAAGTTAAAGAAGAAGATTCATTTTTACAAGTTAACTCCGGAGCAAATGGTGGAAAAAAGTGGGGATTTAAATGTATGATTGACAAAGCATTTTAAAATTACCACAAAATATTACAAGAAGCATCACAGAAAACCTCCAAGACAACATTACACATAATCTCAGCACTTTACACTTGAACCACAGTTATGAACAGACAGTCACTGGGTTAACAATGAATGAATCCTGCTTCGAATTTCTTTAGTTTTCAGTGAGTAGAGGATGGGATTCACGCAGGGTGTCAGAACGGACGACAAAGACAAGCACACTGTTCTTACACTTTATAGTTTATAATAATTCCAAAAAATCCAAGATTGAAGACGATAAAAATAGGAATGAAGAAAAGGGCCACTAATATGAGGTGCTCTGTGCACGTGGCCAGTGCCTTAAAACGGCTCTGATTATTTTTCATTCTGAACACAGTGGTCAGAATACCCATGTAGGTCAAGAAAATAAACATCAAAGGTACAACCAAAAAGAGCATAGTTAAAGCTGCAGGAAAGTTCAAATGGAATGTCACATCACTACAAGCGAGTTTTAAAACAGGAGCTTTATCGCAAAAGTAGCTGTTGATGTTAAGAGAGCCACAAAATGAGAGAGTTGGGATGGATGCAGTGCCATAGAGTACTATAGTAATAATAAAGAACCAAACTGCACTGATTACATAAGCCATTCAGGGGCCTGTACCATGAAGCTGGATTAGCTGGCTAGCCAGGTAAGTTTCAGTTTAGTTTGCACCAGTCCTGGGTTAACACCTGTGTGACCTAGTATAAGGAACCCAGTGGAATCAAGGTCCTTCATTTCTCAAACTGCCGCCAGCGAATTGGCCCAATCAACCTTCCTTGCCTGCTGAAGAACAGAGTAACGAGTTAAGGCAGTCTGCATCGACTATAGTTTTCCCCTTGCCAAATCCACAGCAGTATGACACACTGGCCGAGTTCATAAAGGCATGCAGTCAGCAGCTTCACGGGGCGGCGAACATTACATGCACTGACAAACAAAAAGAGGTAGAACAAACAGTGCTTCGTCAAATTCAGACCGAGTCCTTCCCTACCGAGATGATCAAGCTGAAGTCCGGGAAACCAGTATCTGGTACAAGCAGGCTGTCTTCTCTCTCTCCTTAGTTTGACCCTACCACTGGACTCATTCGTGTGGGTGGCCGTCTAAGATGCTGCAGTGAGGCAGAACTGGATTCTATCCATCCCATAGTCCTTGCTCCTCAACATCCTGTGACCAAACTCATTATCAAGGATTATGATGTGAAGCTGCACCACCCTGGGCCAGAAAGAGTGTTTGCAGAGTTGAGGAGGACCTATTGGGTATTGCGAGGACGTGAAGCTGTACAGCGACACCAACGGCAGTGTGGAGAGTGTCGAAAATGGAATGGACAACCAGAAGTTCCTCGTATGGCTGACTTACCACTTGCAAGACAACAGCTCTTTAAGTCTGCCGCCTTCTCAACTGGCATGGACTGTTTCGGACCCTACATGATTGAGATCGGACGCCGAAATGAGAAGAGGTGGGGCATATTTTTCAAGTGCCTTACGACCAGGGCTGTCTATATAGATCTGTTGGTGAGCATAGATTCAGACTCCTTCCTGATGGCCCTGAGACACTTTATCGCTCAACGTGGGAAACTGTACGAGTTGTTAAGTGATCAAGGCACTAACTTCAAGGGTGGAGAACGAGAGCTGAAGGAATCCTTTGCTGCTTTGCATGAGGAGCTACAAGGCCAATTCGCTTCCCAGCAAATCAAGTTTGTCTTCAATCTACCAGGAGCACCCCACTTTGGATGTTGGGAGAGGGAGATACGTTCAATTAAAATAGCTCTCCAAGTTACCTTAGGGGCACAGACCGTGACAGAAGTTTTGAGAACAGTGTTAATCGAAATTGAGGGGATCCTTAACTCAAAGCCTCTTGGCTACACATCCTCCGACATTTCTGATATTGACCCAATCACCCCCAACTGCTTCCTCATTGGATGCAGAGATGCCTCCTTGCTCCAGGTGGAGTACCAAGACTCAGGAGTGCTCAGTCTACACCGCTGGAGACACAGCCAACTGTTGGCCGACCACTTCTGGAGGCATTTCATTAAGTACTATCTACCCAGCCTCCAAGTTCAACAGAAATGGAAGTCAGATAAGGGAAATCTCCAAATTGGTGATGTAGTGATGATTGTTGACCCTCAGCTCCTTTCGAGCCTTGTGACCAGTGGGGAAAATCTCAGAAGTGCACCCAGGAACAGATGACAGAGTAAGTTGAGAGAAGAACGTAAACTCGACCTCTAGGTTGTCTTGTCAAACTACCAGCCCTAACTGATGAGGAGTAATCCACTTCAAGGGGAAGACCTTTTGTCAAGATGTGTGATAAATGTTATTTTAATAATTTACTCATGTAAGATTCTTTTTGTATTCTGTTCTAGAACCACAACTTTTATCATCAGTAAATGCTTTACTGAGATTCTCAAGTCTGGGGTGAATTCTTCAAGTTAGATGTCGTTATACAGTTCTGACTGACTGTATTCAGGGGTTCGAATCCACCCGAATCAGTGCTAAAATTTGAAACCTCAATTACAGTTAACAAAATGACCGTTGTTTGAACTTAGAAATGTAAAATTTAGAACAAAACGCAGCCGTCTCCTTGTAAATGGACACCTAAATCTGTATAAAGAAACTAATCCAATGGGAAAAAAACATATACTCATAAACAACCTAATTACTCCCTCGACAGCCTAATTCTCTCTAAATATAGACAGCATTGACAAAATGACTAATTTGTATAATTAAAGCAGTTCTGAGAAAACAAACATCAGGTCTAGTCTGTGTGAGTTATTTTTGCTCTAATTATCCCCAGGTTGCTCTCATCTCATGAGGGTCAGGAGCAGTGTTGGGCAAGTTACTTCCAAAATGTAATACATTATGGCCTCGTTTCACAGACATGGATTAGGTTAAGCCAGGATTAAGCCATAGTTCAATTAGGACATTTAAGTAATTTTTTATAAACGTGCCTTAGAAAAAAATATTACTGGTAACCATTTTGAGACAAAACGAATGCACAGATATATTTTAAGATCAGTCAGTGCAAGTTTATTTCATTTGAAACAGCTCAGACTTACATTTTAGTCTGGGACTAGGCTTAAGCCTTGTCTGTGAAACTGGGGGTATATATTACTAGTTACCGTCTTTTGAAAGTAATTAGTTACATTACAATATTACTGTCTCTGAATTGTAATGCGTTACTTTTAGTTACTTTTGAGTTACTTTCACCAAAATATCCACAAAAATAGGCTATGCATTCTAAAATGCCAAAATGTAGCTTATTTCTGCTCATTATACATCCGGTGGAGGGTGATGTGGTAGGTCTACTATAGCATAAATTTATAAAATCATATTTAGATACCGGTATAGGTCTACATTAATGTAGCTGAGGTCAGTGGCTTGGCAGAAAGTGGTTGGTGGGTGGGCCTCTGAAAGAGTTGGTGAGCCTGAATAATTTGCATCACCCGGCTCAATAATAATAATAATAATAATAAAAGAAAGAAAAAAAGAAAAAGAAAAACCGATGGACTGGTCCAAAACGTATTCGATTATAATCAGATCTCGCAAAACACTTCAGGAGGTGGTCTGCCCGCATTCCAGAAGCAGCTGGACAATTGTAAATGCATCTGGTTGTTGAACAAGATATTAATTTTACCACAGCGCTACTGCAACACAGATATTCACATGGATTTATTGTACAGGGAGGGAGGGAGGGAGGGACCTAGAGCAGACAACACAAAAATAATACCAGTCACAGCCTAATAATTTAATAGTGAATTAGAAATTTTCAACAAATATATTGTACTAATGTTGACATTTAGACACTTTAAGCACACTGATAATAAATAAGAGATGTGTGTTTGAGCAGCAAATCAGCATATTAGAATGATTTCTGAAGAATCATGTGACACTGAAGACTGGAGTAATGATGCTGAAAATACAGCTTTGAATAAGTTACATTTGAAAATATATTAAGATAGAATCTGTTATTTTAAATTGTAATAATATTGCTGAATTTAGATTAAATATATGCTTGGTAAGCATAAGAGACGACTTTCAAAAACATTAAAAATCGGTCTTTGAAAGTATTCAGACCCTTTCATTTTGCCCATATTATATTTTGCAGCCTTGCAAAATGCTAAACAGTTTTTCACTCAGCACTCCATAACTCATAATGACAAACCAAAATCAAATTTGTAATAACACGAGAGGGCGAATGCTCTCATTCTCTGAACAGAATCAGAAAGCATTTTAATGCCATATGTGCTCCCGCCCCCCAATGTACATATATAAATACAATAAAACAATAATAAAATTAAAGAATAAGGTTAAGTCAGAATTTAAACATTTAATAATTATGTACATATTAATGGTATTATTGGTAATAATATGAACAAACAGAAGTGAATTTACAGAATATTGCACTGATCAGTGGGAGTATTGCACTAAGAGAGGTTTTGGGAGGCATTAAACTGTTCAACAGAGAGAGATGGCCTGTGCCTAGATGTTCTAGGCACTAGACAGATGGTAACAGTTCACAAATGCACTGGCCAGGGTGAGTAAAATCCATTTTCCATCCAGGTCTCTCCAGAGATGTTTGATTAGGTTCAAGTCTGGGGTCTAGATGGGCCACTCAAGGATATTCATAGAGTTGTGCCAAAGCTACCCTAACCATGTCAGCTGTGTGCTTAGAATCATTTTTGGAAGTTGAAAGTTAGGCATAGTTTGAGATCCTGAGTGTTCTGGACCAGGATTTCATGAAGGATATCTATAATTTCCTTGTTCATCTTTCCATACACATTTATCTTTAAAATTCTATAAAATACAAGACAATTCTACATGCTTCAGGCATATCACACACGAAAATGGAGGAAGACTGAGGAAAAAAAAGAGAGTGCATGACTAAACTTCAATTAAGTTTGAACAAAAGTTAATCAGCTTGACTGATTGAGATTGCTAAAGGGATTGTTCAGCCAAAAATGAAAATTCTGTCATTAATTACTCATTCTCATGTCATTCCAAATCCGTAAGAACTTTGTTCATCTTCGGAACACAAATTAAGATATTTTTGATGAAATCCGAGAGCTCTCTGACCCTCCATAGACAGCGACACAACTGAAATGTTCCCAGGTCCAGAAACGTAGCAAGGACATCAGTAAAATAGTCCAGGTGAAATCAGGGGTTCAAGCATGATTTTTACGAAGCTACGAGAACTATGCCTTTAATCCTGAAACTTTTTTCCTTTTACATTAAATTAATATGAGACGCCTTCAGGCACTGTTTCATTTGAGAATCATAATGCTTCAGGAACAAACAGTGCTGTTACAGTAAAACACATCACTATAGACATCTGTCTTAAATTGGAGAGTAAATTGAAAGCCATTTTCATAGTCCTTTATGTTTTTTATCTCCATAACCCACTTTTTAAATGCTTAAGGAAACATTATTAGCTTTGATAACACATAATCAGAACTTCATTCATTTTAATCAAAGCTTCTGCTGTATAAAGGATTCTTTCCAGAGGCCGATTGTTTTAATTCAAGGGGGTTTTGAGTTCACACAGCTTCTCAGTCTACCATTGTCAGACAAATCGTTAACAGAAAGACCATTGTTTGACTGTATACATACTGTATAAAGACATTACAATCCAATGGGGGAAAACACACTCATAAACAACCTAAAGACTCCCTGAACAATCTAATTCTCTCCAAATAAAGACAACATTGACAAAGTGACTAATTTGTCTGTCTAATTAAAGCAGTTTTGAGAAAACAAACATCAGGTTTAGTCTGTGTGAATGATTTTTGCTCTAATTATCCCCAAGCTGCTCTCATCTCATGAGTGTCAGGGTTAATGACCTTAGCGGAGGCACAATGAGTTAACTGATCTCCCTAAACTCAAAAAGATGACATAATACTCTGAACTTACATGGGGGAAAAAAAAATGAGAAAGAGCCCTAAATCATTAAAAAGAGAATTTAGTTTGTAGGATCTGGAATTTAAGAGTTCGGTTAAGGTCGCCTCAAATTTAGAATTTATTTGTTCATTTATATGTCTGAAGTATTATGTTAACTTTCTAAACAAACACTGCTCAGCCAGTGATCAGTTTCAACCTTGATGAAGTGCAGCAGGTAAACCTTGTTCCAGCTTTGCGCTTTGCAGACCAAGTGGCTATTGATTTTCATCAGGCATAGATATAGGGGAAAAGAAGTGCAGTTATTAAAAAGAAAGACTTGGTTTTGTGTGTGTGTGGTAATAAAACATAGAATAAGGCTTCTGGGGGAATTGACTGGCAAGGAGATTTACATTATTTAAAGAATGTTTGAAAGCAACTGCAGAGCAAATGTATAACTGGAGATTATACATTTATAGATGTATGATTAACAAAGCATTTTTAATTACCACAAACAATATACAGTAGTTAGCATAACAGAAAGCCTCCAAGATAACATTACAAATCATTTCAGCACTTTAGACTTGAACCACATGTAAGGGTGGTTTCCCTACAGTGGTTCAGGCTGTAGGATTGCCGAATGACTAAAGAAACGCTATCAGCACGATGGTATAAAACTGTACATTTCTAGTCTATTACCACCCACTGCCACTTATACCAACGACGGAAATAAGCACAGTTAGAATACCTGTGCCTTTAGGAATGCCAAATGGCCCTTTTGTTACTCAAGGTTTGGGACAAGAAAGCAGAAGTCTTTGATCATTTTCAACCTTACACACAGCTGAATCTCTTTTGTGTTCAGTGAGTTGAGGATGGGATTCATGCAGGTTGTGAGGAGGGATGACAAAGAAAAAACACTTTTCTTACAAAAAAAAAAAAAAAAAAATCCAAGCCTGAAGATCATTAAAAACTGGAATGAAGAATAGGGCCATTAATATGAGGTGCTCTGTGCACATGGCTAACTATAAAGAGTAAAGTTAATGTAGCTTCCACTGGGTTGTTGTAACACTACAAGCAAGTCTTATGCTGCGTTCATGCCATATCGTAATTACCGTAATTTCGAGATGACAACACGTGACATTCTACTCGGAGCTGTTCACGTCCTCGGACTCGGAATTATGCTTTTCTGTGGCAACACTATCAACGCCTAAACAGGGTTGTGGCTAGAAGGGATACAGCTCCGACCGGAAATGAACAATGAAATAAATTTTCTACCTATTAGATTGTGTTTTATGAACGTCTACACCTACACCTACCCCTTACAATAATGCAAAAATAGTAATTGTACAGTGTGACAAAAATTACACTGTATTGATGTGTGCATGCCCAGTAGAGCCATACGTATCCCTTCTAGCCTTAACCAGTGGTCAGGTGGTACAGCGGTCATGCTGTTAAACGGTCAATAATAGCTGTTAAAAGAGCCACAAAATTAGAGTGTTGTAATGGAAGTTTTGATACTACAAAACATGAATGCGTATACATGTTCAATGTATAGGTATATGGGCAGGTGTGTAGTGTTTCTTTACAAAGTGCACCATTGATTGCCACATGGATTTTTCAAACTGACAACAGCCTTCATTGTGAAACCTTCAAATATATCTTGTTTGGAAGCTAGCATGTGGAAGCTAGCAAGTCAAAAAGTGAAATTCTGGTCAGCCAGCCAGCAGTTTTCAGAGTAGCTAAACCTGGCACTTTGGTGACCATGCAGCTTTTGATTTTCATCAGAGATATTGGATACAGGGGAAAGAAAGTTTTAAACTGAACAGTTATTGAAAAGAAACACTTTATCAATGTGCATGGTAATAAAAATCTAGAATAAGGCTGCAGCGGTTTTGACCAACAGGGAAATTTACACCATTTAAATGAAGTTTGAAAGCAAAGGGCAAGCAAAAGCTGACTGAATACAGTATATAGATGTTGCACAATATAGGAAAACATGGAGATGTGTTAACATCTGTGTTATTTGAGGGCATAAGCCCTTATGACATTCAACCAGAAATCTAACAATGAAAATCTACAAAAATGATTGTCTTAATTGTACAGTATACATATATGCAACAATGATGCTGTGGTTTGTGGATAATGCAGATCGTGCTGTTGTCTTTCCTGCAGTTTCTGCCTCTGCTTCACAGTCCAGGATCACTGTGAATCCTGAATGTGAACTTGAAAACATTTTGGGCAATATATTGTTCAATTTTTCCCCTGGAGGTGTCATTAAAGAGGAAAGAATCTCCATTATCTAAATAGTCATTACAGAAAAGACATTAATTAGCACTATTTACTTGATTAATATGAGGTTAATGATGGTGTAACTTATTAAGTGTCACTAATTAGTCTGTAGAGATGTTGCACAATATAAGAAAACATGGAGATGTGTTCTTAATGACTAAATACTGCAAGCTGAACAAAATTAATTGCAGAACAAAAGTAAAATTGGAGATTTAAATTTTTTATTTAAAAAAAAAAAAAAGCTTTTTAAAATGACCACAAAATAATACAGGAAGCAACAAAGAAAGCCTCCAGAATAACAGTATTAATAATCTCAGTGTTGTACATTAATGTGCATTTTTAAGTGGATGAACAGACAGTCTCTGGGTTGACAATGAATGAATCCTGCTTCGAATTTCTTTAGTTTTCAGTGAGTAGAGGATGGGATTCACGCAGGGTGTCAGAAGGGACGACAAAGACAAGCACACTGTTCTTACATTTGAGTTTATAATAATTCCAAAAAATCCAAGATTGAAGACGATAAAAATAGGAATGAAGAAAAGGGCCACTAATATGAGGTGCTCTGTGCACGTGGCCAGTGCCTTAAAACGGCTCTGATTATTTTTCATTCTGAATACAGCAGTCAGTATACCCATGTAGGTCAAGAAAATAAAAATCAAAGGTACAACCAAAAAGAGCATAGTTAAAGCAGTGGCAAAATTCCACTGGGATGTCGTATCACTACAAGCGACTCTTAAAACAGGAGCATAATCACAAAAATAGCTGTTGACGTTAAGAGAGCCACAAAATGAGAGAGTTGGGATGGATGCAGTGCCATAGAGTACTATAGTAATAATAAAGAACCAAACTGCACTGATTATATAAGCCATTCTGGTGTTTGTGTTAATAGACTCCTGTCTTAAAGGGAAACAGATGGCAATGAACCTGTCATAAGAGAGAATACATAAGGAAAATGGTTCAAGGGATAAAAAAACATAATAAGTGTACATTTGCACAAGGCACAGTTTGAATGGCACAAAATTGTCTCGAACAATGTAAGTCTTGATCATACCAGGCACAAGAGAGGTGCTGAGAACAAGATCAACCAAAGCCAGATTACCAACGGCCATGAACTTTGGGACATGCAGACGGTGGTCATAGAAAATGATGGCGATCAGAAAGACATTGCACACGACTGTGATCACATAAAGCACAGTGAGGAACATGACATAGACATTACTGTAAGGCATTGAACTCAATGCAACAACATAAAATCCTGCAGGCTGATTAATGGAGTTATTGGCGTTCTGCATGGCCGTCCTTTTTTTATGACTTTTTTACGCTTCCTTGCAGTGTGCTTTGCTTTCAATGGCTGAGAATACCTTTGAGAAACAGTCAAAAACAGTCTGTGCTTTACAAATCACCTTTAACATCTGTGTTATGAAGATGACATTCAAAAAGAAATCTAACAATAAAAATCTACACTTGACATGTTGCAGTGATTGTCTTAATTGTATACATACATGCAACAATGATGCTGTGGTTTGTGGATAATGCAGATCGTGCTGTTGTCTTCGCTGCAGTTTCTGCCTCTGCTTTAAAGTCCAGGATCACTGTGAATCCTGAATGTGAACTCGAGTGCATTTTTGGGCAATATATTGGTCGATTTTTTCCCCCGGAGGTGTCATTAAACAGAAAAGAATCTCTGGTTTCTAAATGGTCTTTAGAGAAAAGACATTCATTAGCACTTTTTACTTACTTAAACTCTTAACTATGTCATCCGTCCCTCAGAGGGACGCCTACGTTTACTTCACTATATTACAAATAAATCCTAATCTAATCATGACAAACTATATATCGTTGCAAAGGTCTAAGACTCCTAAATAGAGACTTTACCACTGTTTTTTTTTTTGTTACAAGTAGGAACAGTAATAGATTAATTCATGGCAATCTACATCACAACAGGAGTTCTGACCGTTGTCACAAAACGTCTTTTTCATTGTCTTATTCTCTATCACATTTAAGTAATCATCATAAATTATATATATTCATGATATATGTGATTCTAATGACATAAGACACTTGAGCCTGCGACTAATGGTTTATGAGTTATGAGAGATATTGTACTTTTGATCGCTGTAGCAATTGTGACGTTGTAGGTGAATACCATCCCTCCAAGTTTCAAGTCTCTACGACTTAAGGTTTGGTTTGCTTGGTTTTAGATGGAGATTGCTGATCCTTGGCCATTCTAACAATTACAATAGGGTTTCAGCACTACGCTCTTGAACCCCTATAAAAAAAAAAAAAGATGCCCGTCACTGCGCTTTACAGTTGGGATGGCAATGCAAATATAACAGTATACATACTTAATTTTAAAATTCTATAAAATATAGGACAATCCTGCATGATTCAGGAGATTCCAGAAATGAATGATATTTAGGAAGACTTGAGGGGGAAAAAAGAGACAGCATGACCACACTTCAGTGAAGTTTGAACACAAGTTAAATTTCATTTCCGTTTCATTTGAGAATCATAATGCTAAGTGATCTCCCCAAAGTCAAAAACACAACATCTCAGAACTTACATAAAAAAGAAAGAGAGTGGAGGTTTATTTGTTCATTCATTCGAAATGAAATGGATACTACAATATATACTATACAGCATGTACTTCGAGGTTATCAAATAAACTAATTTCTAATAGCCACTGGCACACTGTGAAAGTAGTAGCTAGTTATTTATTTATAAGGTGTGCTACTGTTTCCAGATGTCAGTTTTCCTAACATAATCAATGGATTGATTATTTAAAAATGTACAAACGTCTTAATTTCTGAAAGCCCAATCAAATAATTAGTCACAATGTAGATGTTAAAGGTTTAGGTCATCCAAAAATGAACATTTTCTCTCTATATTTACTCACCTTTATGTAATTCTTAATCGACGGCTAATGGCTTTCTTTCTTCAGTGGCACACAAGGCAATATAAAACTGCCCTAAAAACTTCTCGAAAAACAGACAATTTTCATGAATTTAATTTCATGAAGTATAAAGAAGTTCCAAAAATTCAACATGGAAGTAGTCCATATGACTTTTGCACTATAGCCTATTTTAACTGTTTTGAAATCCTATAATGTAGATTCATGTGATGAGATTAAATGAATAATTGCATGCATAGGAGGTACAGGGGAAAGTATTTAAATCATTAGTAAAATAAAATACACATTTTCAGCTGTTTAAATGCTTAAGACCTTTGCTTTAGGAGCTGTTTTTTGTTCTTGCGGGTGTTCTGGTAGGTAGTTGTGCACTCCCTAAACTTCTGAACCTCAGTCTGATCTGACACTTCCCTGTATAAATGTGTGTGTGTGTGTGTGTGTGTGTGTGTGTGTACATGTAGTATTTTCATAAACTTGCTTTTGCAGTTAATGAAGGTGTCAAGAGCTTAAGGTTTCACAAATTGACTAGCCAGTCACATTTCATAGACGAGAAATGTGCTACATTTTTAAGGGTCCAAATCATTCATTGACGTAGGTAAAAAGACAAGTGTAATTGCAACTATTTAAAAAACAGAACTGATTTATGTGTGTGGTGATAACTAATGTAGAAGCAGTTTTTTCCCAGGTTTGAATATTTTGTGAACACAGAACATTGTTCTTTTATCACACTTACTATATATACTGTTTGTACCCAACCATTCTTAAATTATTTGTATTAACATGGATACGTGAACATTTCTCAGTTCATACAGAAAGGTTGCACAATGAAAGAAAAAGTGCTGTGGTGTTTATAAAATGTGTTCTTTATAATTAAATGGCGTAAATTAAAGTATGCTGGATTTTTACAAGTAAAGAGAGCTATTTTTTCTTTTCGGGATAACTGCAGAGCAAATGGAGAACTGGATATGTTTGAAAAACAATAATATGAACATAATAATATTGTCGCAGAAAACCTCCAAGATAACATTAGAAATAATCTCAGCACTTTACAATTGAACCACAGTTATGTTGTACGTTAATGTGAAGTTTTTAAAGGATGAACAGACAGTCTCTGGGTTAGTAAAGAATGAATCCTGGTTTGAATCTCTTTAGTTTTCAGTGAGTAGAGGATGAAATTCACACAGGGTTTTTTAATTCTAAAAAATGTAAGACAGAAGATGCTTACAATAGGAATGAAATATAAGGCCACTAATATGAGGTGCTCTGTGGCCAGTGCCTTACACCGGCTCTGATTATTTTTCATTCTGAACACAGCGGTCAGAATACCCATGTAGGTCAAGAAAATAAAACTCAAAGGTACAACCAAAAAGAGTATAGTTAAGATAGTGGCATAATTCCACTGGGGTGTCATATCGCTACAAGCAAGTAGTAAAACAGGAGCGTTATCTGAAAAATAGCTGACCTCAAGAGAGCCACAAAAAGACATGGATGCAACAGCATAGAGAACTATAACAATACAAAAGAACCAAACTACACTGATTATATTACAGTTTTTCTCGATTGCTAACACACAAAAAAATTCACCATTTTCTCACAACTATAAACACAATCTCAAAACTACACACCAACTTGAACTTCAAACCTCAAACTTCCAGGTCAAAACCAAATATTCTAGTCAAAAACATATTATCTTCAGTCAAAATCAAACTTTGGCCTCAGATGATGCACAAACCTGCCAAATACACAGACTGCTCCACTGCCTAGAGAACACCAGTGAGATCAATTCAAAACACTGTTACTAAAACCTCCTTTTGGGAAACAGGAATCCTTTTGCTAGTCAATGACTGCTACAGTATATGACATAAATAGAGGGGTGCAGATACAGTAAAATTCAGCAATAAACTTTAAGAAAAGTTTACTTTCATTACACTACTGTAA
>JAFVLL020009639.1:7500-11717 GCA_021397915.2 Tor tambroides | reverse complement strand
AAAAAATATATAACAAACATGATTAATGTAACCATTTTAAAGAAAAAAGGTTGTTTTGTTATAGCTTTTGGAGCAAGGGTGCCGCCATCTTGCAGCACCACAGCCTGTGATGTCACCGGGTTGGTTCGCTCCGATGATCAGTGAAGTTATATAAGCATTTCTTTACATTTTGAATGCACAAATGTTCTTTTAACACACAAATAATTTGGTTTTCACCATAATTTGGATGAATATTCAACATCAAACAGTCTATGCTAAGTTTTGATGGTGGTATCCCAAACATTGTTTTCATAATGCCAGACGCAAAGTGATGTAAACAAACATACAATATCAGTCATGTCGCATTTTAACGTTATGTCAGACCATTCAGACATATTTGCATTGCATTGACTGGTTCACCAGTATGTATCATATTTTATGTTCACCTGCGAATACAATTAGCTTTCCTGCTGTTAACAGGACATAGATTTTTACTAATCTGAACGATCGGGCCAGTGCTGCTTCCTCAATAAAGTTTATCATTCTCGCGTGTTTTAAGCCTTGTCAGCTTAAATATTAAAGTGTTTTAAGCCATTCAAGCATGAGATAGCACGAAATAGATTTCAATGCGGTACTTACACGCTGTGATAGACCTTTTCTGAAAGAGATTTAAATGCGGTAATCACGCGTTGTGATAGATCATTTCTGTTGGCACCGGCGGCGCCACACACACGCACACACACACACACTCCATAGGTGTAATGGTTTTTCTGCTGTACAGACCGTATTTTCTATTGCCCTACATCAACCCTACACCTAAACCTACCCCTTACAGGAAACTTTCTGCATTTTTAGATTTTCAAAAAACTTCATTCTGTGTGATTTATAAGCTTGTTTACCCGTGGAGACCTCAATTTAGGTCCCCACCGTGACACAAGTCCCCATGAGTGTGTGTATTCAGGTTTAAGTCCCCACCAGAATAGAAAAACAGGTACACGCTCACACACACACACACACACACACACACACACACACACACAAAGCCACAGCTCGGCTCGGACAGCACGTGAGTACCAAATTGAGCTTTCTTTCACGTCTTCATCAGCAAATGCACACAAAAGCAGGTCGGAATGACAGTCTTGAGGGGTATCCGATCCGCACTTTACCCCAAACCAGCAGGTTCACGACGACTTCAACCCCTAACAGTATTACTGCTCGGTCCCATCGCCGTATCGGCTCAAATGCATAGGCAATTGCACTTATTATGGACTCAGCAGTGCTTTCAAGTTCATCTTCCTCCATTTCAAAACAAGCGTGCGTTCAAAATGTAAAGAAATGCTTATATTACTTCACTGGATATCGGAGCGACCCAACCCCGTGACGTCACAGGCTGTGGTGCTGCAAGATGGCGGCGCCCTTGCTCTAAAAGCTATAACAAAACAACCTTTTTTTTTTTTCTTTAAAATGGTTACATTAATCATGTTTATTACATATTTTTTATTAAAGTGGAAGTTATTTTGCTAAATAATGTAAACTTGACTGACTGCTTCATTTCCACTTTAACTGAATATTGAGCATTAATGGACCATACTGAAGCTGCAGTACGTCATTTTTTGGTTGCAATATAACATTCCAGTTTAATGTGAAGAATAGACTAATTACTAATTAATAACAATAAACTGAACCCATTACTTAAAGCAGAATGTAAACGTATGGCCAGTATGAATTTGTAATTGACTTTCTGAAGATGAAACACAAATTGTATTTTTTTCTCAAATCTGATGTTTTCAGGCAGACTATCTGCACTATTAATTACAAGTGATCAAATCCAATTTGTGTGTCCATACATGACCAGTCTATTCACATGGGTTGCTTTGGAAAGCAACGCAAGCATACATGCACATGTGGCAAGGTTTTCAAAACAAATGCAGGACAATTGGAGGTGCATCATCTCCCTCTCCAAACAAGCGCCTCTGTTGCGCAAGAACAACTCTACTGCTATACATATTTGGATTTTACTCAGAAATGGTTTGGACTTATTTTTTAGGCATCTGCCTGTAGCAGATTATTAATATGTATATTGTGCACATTATGTGTGTTGTGTGTTATGTATGTGTTTGTGTATTGTTTACTCTACGTGACCTTCGGCCAAATAAAGAGTTTGAAATTGGAAACTGAAATATTGTGATGTTCTGTGTTACAATCACAAACGGCTTCTGCTTCGTTTGAATACTGTATGAATACTCCTGGCACTTCCATCACTGGTTTTGACGTGATCGTTGTGTGTCGTGTTAAGAGTGACGCGAAAGATCATTTGAAATCCAATTTGAGCAGCCCGAGCTTCCAGACTGAGAAACATCTGTAAAAATCTGATTCATATCGCATTTCAAACCATCTCCATATGTGGTTTGAGTCAGATTTGAAAAATTCATGTTTTTTTTTTTTGCTGTTCAGCCTTTCAAAAACCCATCTGGATAATAACTGAATATGCAAAAAAATAAATCAAATTTTTGCTTGACAAGTTATGGAGAAAAAACGTCCCTACAAAGATGACAATATCCAAAATCCTTGTCCTTGTGGGGACATTTTTTTGGTCCCCAGGAGGAAACAAACTTATAAATCATACAGAATGAAATGTTTTGAGAAGGTAAAAATGCCTGTAGTTTAGTGTGAGGGGTAGGTTTAGGTGTAGGGTTAGGGTAAGAGGATAGAAAATACAGTAGAAAAACCATTACACCTATGGAATGAACCCATAAAACATGGAAACCCAACATGAGAGTGAGTGTGTGTGGATGTGAGTGTATATATACTGCTGCATGTTCTCTTTTCCTCATTAATTGTATTTTTATGCTCTGTTTTTCTTTTTAGTTTTTTCAGAAAGCAGTGTGACAGGAACCGTAGCACAAACACACCGCTGACAGTGTGAATGTGAGGAGAACTGCACTGTTTTATTCAGCTCACATTTTGGTGCTCAAAAAGGAATAAAAAATAAAAACTAGCAGGATTCATGCATTTGTTTCACAATCATACGTCATACGTTTGAATTGACAAAAACTGAATCCTGCATTCAAAGCTCTGCTGGATGAAATAGTTCATTTCCACCCTGTTTACAGCATTTCCCAGCTGGAGCTAACAAGACCTCTTGCTTCCACATATAAACATAAATATAAACCTTCTGGAAAACAACTTGCAAGCAAAAACTTCTTTGTTTCCATCTTGCAGGCAAACCGCTTGTATTGTGTTGATTTCCACAAATAGTTGTGAGGTTTTATCTCACCAGCGATGAGCTCATATGTCAAACTCTGTTGTCTTCATGTGTGTTTGTCAGGGGTGATGTCCGACAGGCAGTTCGGGACTCAGTTTGTGTGCAGCGTGGTGGCGTCTCACGTCAGTCACCTGCCCTCCACCAGCCTGAGCTTCATCTGGATCGCTCCTCCGCCCGGCACCGGCTGCGTCAACTTCATGTGAGTCATGCATCCAACATACACAGCTCATACAAACCACACACCTCTATTTCAGGCATCAGGAAATCTCTGGATAAAAGAAAACACACACAAAAAATCTGACATCATGAGGCAGATTCTTCACGACTGACTGAATCCTGAGGCTCACCTGAGAGATTGTCGTGTTTGCATAAAACATGCCACACTTCCAGAAACCAAACCCATCTCTGATGCAGGTTTGCAGTAGACATGCATGCAGTTTCAGAACAACAGAAGGTCAGACCCTGTTCCTCAGAAAAATCATCTGTTTTAATGTTAGAAATGCAAAGCAGACCAAAAAAAACCTGCTGAGAAGAGCTTTTCCTCCACACATCTAGATTCTGAGAATGAGGTCAGCAAACATGGTCAGGTTTGGATATTCATGCCTTCACATGTTATCAGAATGATCCATTTCCTAGTCAGAAACTGGACATGAACAGCCTCTCAAGTCACTTTTATGACTGATAAACCTTGGAATCATTTTGATGCCTGAGTTTCCTAGTTGGGGGGCCATAATCATAGC
This sequence comes from Tor tambroides, assembly GCA_021397915.2. Taxonomy (NCBI): domain Eukaryota; kingdom Metazoa; phylum Chordata; class Actinopteri; order Cypriniformes; family Cyprinidae; genus Tor; species Tor tambroides. The sequence continues at coordinate 7,733 of JAFVLL020009639.1, read as the reverse complement.
AGAGGAGAGAACTATTGCTTTTACAACTGTAATTGCCGTTACAGTCATGTACTGTACATTTACAGTAGTGGCCAAAAATACTGGAACACTAGTATTTTCACCAGCTAAAAACTGAACAAAAATGAAGAAACAGAACAAACTGAGACTGCTTTAAACACAAAGGATGCTCACACCAAATGTTGATTTTATTCAGTTCATAGAAGTTCATTGATAAAGAAAATCTGTTTATGACA
>JAFVLL020009638.1:0-41207 GCA_021397915.2 Tor tambroides | reverse complement strand
ACACGCAAGCACACACACACACACACACACACACACACACACACACACACACACAAGCACTCACACACACACGCACGCGCACACACACACACACACACACACACACACACACACACACACACACACACACACACACACACAGAGAGAGACACGTGTCTTGTACTGTAATCCTCTTAATCTGTCATTAAAACACTCTTAATGTAAACCACATGATGTCTGAGTGTGTCCACAAACAGTGTAAGTCCAATTAACATCACACCCATGAAGCCTGTTATTGTAATGCATTAAAAAAACTATTTAATGTTAATATCTTAAAATACACTGTATAATGAGCTCTATGTGCTCTTGAGTAATTGAAAGCACTTCAATAATGCATTATAACACAAATGTCATCATAATTCCTCCTATAAAGAGAACGATACATTAAAAATACACAGTCAACGCCAAATTTATCAATTATGTCATAATGTCATCAATTAAAACATGCATTGTTTGAAATGATTTTTAAATGTACATAATGCATTAAATGTTATGTATTAATGTGTGTGTGTGCGTGTGTTATATTTGTTATATATACTATATAAGCATGTTAAATGGAAATAACTGCATAATGCATTTTATATATATATATATATATATATATATATATAGTTTTTTATATATAAAAATATATATAGTTTTTTTGCAAAGACCGATAACTCCCGTTATATTAATTTTCATAAATCATGTTTTTTGTTGTGTTATCACATTTTTATTGTGTTTTACTGTGTTAGTTAGCTGTATTTTTTTAGTTATTATTATTTAATCAAAACAACCCAACTGCAGCTTGATTGATATTAATGCAGAATAAAAAACATGATTTTTGAAAGTTTTTAAAAAGAGTTATCTGTTTTTGCAAATAAATTTTTCATATATATATATATATATATATATATATACACACACACACACACACAGTATTATACTGTATAACTGTACTGTTGAGTTAAATATTAGTTATTAAAGTACACAATTCATTACAATGTGTATTATGAATTAAATCATTTTTAAGAATTTTATGTTTATATATATCATGTTAAAGGAGGAACTTGAGTCATATCTACAGACCAGAAGATCACACACACACTCTTTTCACATCAGACAATAAAAAACCACCTAAAAACAGTAGCAAAGAAACGCTGAAGCCACACCATCTCCTCTGGTTTTGTGTTTCTGAGTTATCAGAGATGTTGGATGTTTCTGTTACATGTGTGGTAAACACACACACACACACACACACCCCAGAGCTGCTTTCACAGTAACTAACCACACACACAGGCAAACGCTCTTCAACAAGCGCATGGGACAGAGAGAATAATCCAAAGGAACTGGCCTGATGTCCTTCCCTGATACCTCATTCACACCGAGACCTGATCAACATGACAAGCTGTCCCTCCACACACACACACACTTGTTTAATACAGGCCTGTGTCTCTGTGTCTGTGTGTGTGTGTGTGTGTGTGTGTGTGTGTGTGTGTGCTCTCTGTGATCTGCTGCAGTGCTGCAATCTGGCTCTGATCTCTGAGCTAAACCCTTTGACACAGAGTTTTTAATTAAAACTACATTATGATTAACCAGGCAGAAGCCCCCCCACCTGTCTCTCTCTCTCTCTGTCTGTCTGTCTGTCTCTCCATCACACTGTTTATGAGCTGGGGGCTGTTTCAAAAAAGATGCAAAGAAAAGTGGGGATTAAAGTCCAAACCTGACTTGAAATAACCTAAGAAATCAATCAGGGCAAAAGCGATTCCATAAACAACAATCTAAGTTCATGCAATCTCTCTAATTCGATCAAGGCTCAATGAGTCAAGATCATTTGACGTGCACGCTTATTCTTAAGCAGCCCTTAATGTCGATCATAAATCTAATCGATCCAGCATGGCAAACAACGAATATATATTTGTGCTGTTTAATGCATTTGAGACATTGTGTTTTCCTCAGAGCATAACTGACACGTCACAGGAATATTTTTCATCTGTAAATGTTAGAAAGTCACGCAAATATATCCGTATTGCTGTCAGGAGTAAGGCTTATATGACCAAACAAGTGCTGCTGTGAGCTAAACAGATGGACCGCAATAGAATAGCACAATAATTCTGAGTAAAATTTTGCTAAAATATTTGTAGTTGGACATTAAATGTGCCTCATGTAGAATTTTAAACCAACATATAAGTGTATTTTTATGATAGCAGTAACTAGTCTTTGCTGTAAATCATATGTAAGCCCAATCAATAGCTCAAATGAGTTCATGTTAAAATGTTTTCATGTATCTTAAAACAATGTCATTAAATCTTGGGCACAATACATTAAATACAGTTGGTTGTAGTAGCATATATTTTTATTTATTTGATTCATTATTTAAGATGCATTTTCTGTATACTTTTATTTTTGGACTGATAATAAGTCAAATAATTGCGTTTTTTTACAATGCGTTCCTATTGGTCAGTGTTAGAGGAGCTCAGCTTAGCCTGCCTCTGACCAGGTTAGTTTCCTAGCATAAGTTTTTTTTTTTTTTTTCCCTTTATTTATATAGCGCTTTTAACAATACATATCAAAGCAGATGTGTCAAAGCAGCTTTACAGTATTAAATAGGAAAATAGTTGCCACAACTATTAAAATACAATAAAATAAGTTGCCACAGTGACTGAGCTTGAGCTCTGGTAAATTTGCTCTATGAAAGCAAAATCAAGTGACAATAAGTCAGACTAACTGAAATAAACCTGGCTTATTTGGTAAACTTGTTTTATGAAACAGCCCCCATGTCTTTGTGTATGTCTATTTTTAAACCCTCTGACATGTCTTCATTTGTAAGTGCATTTCTGTAAAAACTAGTTTAGTTTGTTTTATACAAACTGAGGGACGAGATGAAACTACTTTCTTTCACACACACATATATAAACTCGAAATTATGACCCAGAACATAAGGGGTCGTTCACACAGAACGTGTCTTTGTGTCTAAAAACACGAGAAAAACAGAAAAATAATGGAAAAGTAGAGCATTGGAATGGAAAAACACATTCTGTGTGAGCAACACCTTTAAGATGGCTACACAAAACTGCATAAAGTAAAGGCTTAGAGTTTAGTAGAGACGCTATGACATGTCCTTGCCAATATCCAGTGACTACTAAATTGTCTCTAGCAATAATTTTGAACAAACTATTAAATATACGTGTATGTAACCACTGCTGATGTAATTTCGGCCACATCTGAAATAGGTCACACCATTGATATTACCTGAGAAGTGAACATAATAAGAGTTGAAGTGTTTGAAACATAAAGTTTATAAAGTTTACCCTCTTTAACTGTATGTTGTTCTGCTGTTTTGTGTTCATCTGCTTTTCCCATTTACTCTGTATAGACTAATACAATAAGAATTTCTTTGCAATACTGATAAATCTAACATTCACTTCAATGGTATGAGATGACTGGATGCTTATTGATCTGAATTAATCCTATTGAACTGAATTGCAGTGGTCAAACTGTTTAAAATGTACAATGTTTCCATCTAGCATGTATTTTGAGCTGCAGCTCATCATATTAATGGAGGGTGTCACTAGTTAGCAGTAAACCGGTTACCTCACCTCAATATGTTCTTAGATTTGTGTTGGATGTGCTCTTTGGAATGGAAATATGGATATTTTATTTGTAAGCATCATACTTTTTCCTATTATTTTAGTTAATGTCATAAAACTAGCGAGCTAAGCCAGTATAGTGCTGACAGTGTCGTGTAAACATGACTGAAGACGCGAAAAGGGAAGAAACAGACAAACCGATTCAATTGAGTGAGTCATTTATGCTGGAACTGCTCTGATTGATTCAAACTCGTGACATCAATTATTCAATTAGAGCAATTCAAAACCAGATCAAAATAATAGCCATTCATTTTCAAATTGCGACATTGCTTGTAATGATTTTAAAAATCAGGTATAGTGATGGGTGAAACGGAGCTTTTTTAAACTCAGAATCAGTTAACCATTGCGTCGCAAAATGATTCAATCGGATAGCGAATAATTTGATTCAGATTGGAACTTCAAATCGTGTATTGTGAATCATTTGATTTAGATCGGAACTTCCGAGCATGGATCGCGAATCATTTGATTCAGATCAGGATTTTGGAGTGGGTTCACGAATCATTTGATTCAGATTGGAACTTCGAAGTGTGGATCGCGAATCATTTGATTCAGATCGGAACTTCGGAGCGGGTTTGCGAATCATTTGATTCAGATCGGAACTTCCGAGCATGGATCGCGAATCATTTGATTCAGATTAGGATTTTGGAGTGGGTTCACGAATCATTTGATTCAGATCGGAACTTCCGAGCATGGATCGCGAATCATTTGATTCAGATCAGTATTTTGGAGTGAGTTCGCGAATCATATGATCTGAATTTCGCGAGTCGCGAATCATTTGATTCAGATCAGAACTTCGAAGCGTGGACCGCGAATCATTTGATTCAGATTGGGATTTTGGAGCGGGTTCACACATTTTTTTTTTCTTATTTCTTTTTTATTAAACAGTAGAAAACTTCAAACCATTAAGGCAGTACAGTTATAAAAAACATGGTTTAACCATGGTTTAACTATAGTAGGGGAGACCGGGGCAGTTGTAACATTTTTTTACATTTTCCTTAATCACCTTAATCATCTTTTGATACAGGAAACAGATATAGGTGCACTAATTAATAATGCAACTGATATATTTTCACTAATAAGGACAAGACTATAATATTAAATGAAATGCAAGAAGTCAGAGTGCTACAATTGCCCCCTTAGTGGGCACTGAAAAATAAATCAAGTTAAATCTCAAATAAAAACCTACAAAGTAGGAACTTTACTGCTGTAGTATCTAATAGACCCTTTTTCTGTTAGTAAACATTGTGAGGTTTTTCTGTGGGCGGGGCTTAGCTGGAGGCAGAAAGATTCCACTGACTGCTTCACTAACGCTAGCTATGAAGTCTGTTTAGCTTGTTTTTTAACAATAACTGGAGAAATTCCGATTTTACCTGCATATGTAAGGTATAGATGCACTGTCCAGGACCGCGATTGTTATTTGAAAAGGTTAACTTTAACGGACGAAATTAGATTGAATAAAAGCATGTGCGGATCGGCCAAAGGATGGACGATCTGACAGGATTTTCTCCGGTTGAGTGACTCACATCTAACGTGTATAGTTAAGACAAACTCACCGTGTCTATCTAGTCATGATGTATATATTTCAATTTCAGCAGGCAACTATTTTTACAGCTACATTATTATTCCAGCCACAATTAATCACAACAATGTATATACAATTACATATGATTAAGCATATAAATCGTCAGTTTGTTGTTTTACACACATGCACACAGACATTATTTCATACACGACATAGTGAGATGCATAAGAAATCTTTAGACGAGCCCATAACAACAAAAGACAATACTTTATTGAACCTTTTCTGATAAGAAGTGTGCGCTGCAAACGCGAGTATTTTTGACGACCATTTCTGTCCAGTCCGCTCGTTTTATCGTGTTTAACCACAGCTGTCGTCGGTTTTTTTGTCTGGCAGTGGCATCAGGTATGCCTTAAAATTTCAAATTGGAGCCTCTACAACATCGATTCGGGCACCCAACATCACAACAAGATGATATTTTAAGCTCCTTATGTAGTTGAATCTGCGCTGGTTTGTATTGGCCGCCTCCAGTTTTCCCTTTGTTTTGCCTCCAGCTAGCGCTGTGACGTAATTGTGACGTCGGCCCTAAAAGGGTCTATAATGTTACTACAGATACTACTAGGTAACAAGATTTTAATTATTTAAATATATATTTTACTCAAATACATTAATCAGCTGATGAGTCAAGAACAGTCTTTAATAAAATGGTACAAGATAAACATTAACAGAAGAATTCAATGAGATCATGTGGAGATAATAAATTTAATTTAATTTAATTTAATTAATTAAATTTAATATAATTAAATTTCATAAGGGATGTGTTGCCAAGTCAACAAACAAACAAATAATAAATAAATTTACACCTTAAGAGGACACGTAGGATTCATACAGAGATTTTGCACTGCTTTAGGATTAACAGAACTTTAGATAGTTTCCATGTAGAGACTTGTCTAGATCAACTTAAAGGAAATTATATTATGTATACTTCCATAAACTTTCAGTGAAATCTGGATTAACTGATTAATCTGGTGTTTGAGCTCTTCATATTTAAGAAAAGAATTATAGTTTCCAAACCCAGACATTCAGCTCGCTAAAAACGCTTCCTCGCTACACACTAACAACCACCCAGAATACCTTAGCAACCATCCAAAGCATCCTAGCAACCACCTAGCATCATGTTCAGAAGATGTAAAAAACAGTCAATGTTGCATCTTCATGTAAAGCAGCTCAACGTCAGCTCACAGCATCCTCACGTCTGCCAGAGCCGCTAAAAGCCACATCAGCCACGCGAAGAGAGATCAGAGGTCACCGGGTCACGAACAGACACTTTGTGTGTCTGAAAACACTCCTCGTCTTCTTCACACACCCACAGCTTCATAAAGTTCAGTTTGACTGTATAAATAACAAAGGAACAGATGCATTCATATATATTCATCCATAACTAACAGTGATGAAGACAAGAAGTGATTTGTCATCATCCCCATCTGAATATTCAGGAGTCAGATGAGGTTGATTATTCTTTGATGTGCTGTGAAACATTTGCTGTGCTTGCTTTCAGTCGTATTAATTAAGCAACACTGTTTTAAAGACAAACCGCGTGACGTGTTTCGTCCTGAAAGAGAAAACAGATGCAGCATGCGGAGCTCGAGCTGGAGGTGTGAAGAAACGCAGTCCTGTAGAAGAACAGCATTCTCGCTCTGTCTTACACTCCCTCTGACAGCAGTGTGTGTGTGTGTGTGTGTGTGTGTGCCTCCAGCACCACTGCTCTCACTCAGGTACGTTTACCTACACAAATCCACTGCTACATGTACGTGAATCGCTGTTAAAATCAGCATCATCTGTGTTGTAGAGCCAAATTTACTCTGATATTTCAGGTAATTCTGTTAGAAATCGATGCATTTATGCATAATCCAATCAACATTTGCAGAATTCATATATACAAAAATATTCCAAGGTATGTCTTCTTGTAAACACTAGAAATGTTCTATTTTTTTTAATATAATTTTTTTAAAGAAAATAAAGTCATCTATACATTTTTATTCATTTGTTTAATATTTTTAATTTCATCTTTAATTATAATTTTAATTGGAAAAGCTTTTTATTTTGTTTATTATATTTTAGTTTGTCTTTAATTATTATAATTATAATCATATTATAATAATGTTTTTAAACATTAAAAATTCTTTCATTTTTCTATTATTCTATTTACTATAAGTATTTTTAATGTTTAGACTTAAAAGTCTTTATATATTTTGAATTATATTTTATTTATTATATTTTAATAAATTAAGGTCTTTTAATTAATTCATTGGATTTTTATTTAATTTTATTTAATTAATACTTTATTTAATTATACTTTTAATTAAAAAAGGGGCTTTTTAGAGTTTTTGTTTTGTTTTGATTTGTCTCTATTATTATTTGTTTATTAAAATAAAGACTTTTAATAGCTCACAAATATATAAAAGCATTTATTTTGTTTGGCCTTTAAATAAATTATAAGAACTTTTCATTAAAATAATTTGAAAATGTTTGTGCATTGGAATATTTTTGTAATAAATCCACTGAACTCCAAACCCAATTCATAAAGATTCACAAACAGCACTGAAATATTCGTGCCATTATCTAGAAATTATATGTTCATAAATATTCATAAAATGTAAAGTCCTAGTGTTAAAATCTTATTGGATGAGCCACATGATGTAAAACAGTTAATTTAAAACAGCTGATATGAAATAAAAAAATATCTAACGTGATGGCAAATAGCTGAAAAAGTCCATTAAATACTAAGAAATATTTATTGTGATTATTGTTAATATATATTTCAATGTTTGTTTAAAAATTGGTGTCTTTTATCATTTTACTGTTGTTTTCAAAAACCAATCAGTCACTTGAGGATGTGAATTACAGTGATTTATCACAGTAACCTAAACTAAAAAGTTTTAAAACCTCTTACCGTGGTAAAGGCCGCAAGCGGCTTTATTCTACACTACACCATCTATCTGTGCTTTAAACAGACATAAAACACGTCTGTCACTAACGCTGTGACAAATAAAAACACGGATCTGTGAATTTCTAGACTCTCGTGATTCAAAATCCTGATTTGTCCTCAATCTGTTGTGTGCAGAACTAACGCAGCGATACGAGGCGCAGGAGCGGCCGCTGGGCTCGGCCAGGCATGATGCCATCAGCTGCAGCTTCACGTTGGCACAGCTCCTTCGCCCTTGCCCTTGCCCTGTCGATGCCAGCCGAAGGCACAGGGTGGCACCTTGGCCGAGCTGCCCAATGGTCCAGCTAATCATATGCATCTCTGTAGGGCAGATCAGGCCACCCTGAGAGAGGCCAGCAGACAGTCAAGCAGATACTACAAACACTCCAAATATGACACCGTTTGGAGGGGAAGGAAGATCGAGTGACCTCCTAAAGCTCTATTCTCTTCCATTCTGTTCATGTTCTCTGGCCTTTTGTTTAGATTGTGCTGTTTGTCAAGTCAATAGACACGTGTGTGGACTTTCATCCACCTCACACACCCTTACAAACACTACAAAACATCATAGCAACCACCCAAAACACCCTAGCAACAACCTAAAACAGACACCCTTACAAACACTAAAACACCATAGCAACCACCCAAAAACAATCTAGCAACCACCTAGAAACCATCTAAAACAAACACTATAGCAACCACCCAAAACAACCACCTAAAACAAACAACCTTGCAAACACTAAAACACCCTAGCAACTACCTAAAACACAATAGCAACCACCTAAAACACCCTAGCAACCAGCTAGAAACCACCTAAAACAAACACCCTTGCAAACACTAAAACACCATAGCAACCACCCAAAACACCCTAGCAACCAGCTAGAAACCACCTAAAACAAACACTCTTGCAAACACTAAAACACCCTAGCAACTACCTAAAACACAATAGCAACCACCTAAAACAGACACCCTTACAAACACTAAAACACCATAGCAACCACCCAAAAACAATCTAGCAACCAGCTAGAAACCACCTAAAACAAACACTATAGCAACCACCCAAAACAACCACCTAAAACAAACAACCTTGCGAACACTAAAACACCCTAGCAACTACCTAAAACACAACAGCAACCACCTAAAACACCCTAGCAACCAGCTAGAAACCACCTAAAACAAACACCCTTGCAAACACTAAAACACCATAGCAACCACCCAAAACACCCTAGCAACCAGCTAGAAACCACCTAAAACAAACACCCTTGCAAACACTAAAACACCATAGCAACCACCCAAAACACCCTAGCAACCAGTTAGAAACCACATAAAACAAACAACCTTGCAAACACTAAAACACCCTAGCAACTACCTAAAACACAATAGCAACCACCTAAAACAGACACCCTTACAAACACTAAAACACCATAGCAACCACCCAAAACACCCTAGCAACCAGCTAGAAACCACCTAAAACAAACACCCTTTCAAACACTAAAACACCATAGCAATCACTTGGATTACCCAAGCAACCACTCTAAACACCCTAGCAACCGCCTAAAACACCTTAGCAATCACTTAGAAACCATCTAAACCACATTTACAAACACTAAAACACCATAGTAATCACCCAGACCAACCTAGCAACTACCCAGATTACTATAGGAACCACCTTAAACACCCTAGCAACCTTCTAGAAAACACTTAAAACACCCTAGCAACTACCCAGAACAACCTAGCAACCACCTAAAACATCTTAGCAACACATTAGCAACCACTTTGAAACCACCCAAATCACCCTATTAACCACCCAGAATATCATAGTAACTGCTCAAAACACTATAGCAACCACCCAAAACACCCTAGAAACACCCTAGCAATGACCCAGAACATCATAGGATTGACCCAACACCTTAACAACCACAATAACCTAATAATCACCTACAACAACTTAGTGACCACCCAGAATATCATAGTAACCACCCAAAACACCCTAGCAACACCATAGCAACCACCCAAAACACCCTAGCAATGACCCAGATCATCATAGGAACCACCCAACACCTTAGTAACAACAAGAACTTAGTAGCCATCCTAAACAACTTAGCAACCACCCAGAATATCCTAGTAACCACACAAAACATCCTATAAACACCCTAGCAACCACCCAAAACACCCTAAAAACACCCTAGCAATGACCCAGATCATCATAGGAACCACCCAACACCTTAGCGGCCACAATAACCTAATAACCACCCAAAACAACTGAGTGACCACCCAGAATATCATAGTAACCACCAAAAACACCCTAGCAACCACCCCAAGCACCCTAGAAACACCCTAGCAACCACCCAAAACATTCTAACAGCACCATAGCAACCACCCAAAACACCCTAGCAATGACCCAGAACATCATAGGAATGACCCAACACCTTAGCAACCACAATAACCTGGTAACCACCCAAAACATCCTAGCAACACCCTAGCAACCACCCAAAACACCCTAGTGTCATGTTCAAAATATAAAAACAGTTGAAGCTGCCATCGTCGCGTCTCTCAGAGCTGCTAAAAGCCACATTAGCCATGTGAAGTGTGAAGTGGGGTCAGAGGTCAGCAGCTCTGCAGTCCTGGGGTTAAAGGTCACGAACAGACACTTTTAGTCTACAGGGTTTGAGAGCCTGTAGTCTGTATGACAATCACTTTTACATAGAAACAATAGATGTTTATGGAAGAGCTGAATAAACGTGTGTGAGTGTGCGTTACAGGTGGACGTTCAGATGAGGCATCTGTTGTCTGTACAGATGAGTGACCCACAGCGGGACGGACACACCTTACACAGGAGGTGTGTGTGTGTGTGTGTGTGTGTGTGTGTGTGTGTGTGTGGTAACCTTGTGTCTCTCAATGTCAAGTGCTTTCAGATTGATGTTCACCTTCACTGGTCTTAGGTCAGGTCTCTCTCTCTCTCTCTCTCTAGCTAAACTTTGTACTAGGCCAGGCAAAAATGGCCATTTACTTGAGTAGAAGAAATAAGACAGAAGAGTCTTCAGATTGTGATATAAATACAGTTTTTGTCAGATTGTTGAAGGCCAGATTGAAAATTGATTTCAATATCTACAAATAATGTAGAAGAATTTATAAACATATGGTGTCTTAAAAATGCGCTATGTTTTGTTGAGGAAAAGGTGTTGTTTTTTGGGCTGTTGTTGGGTTAATTTAGTGATGTTGGTTTTCTTTTTTTGTTGTTGCACTTTGGAAATGTTGAACAGATTGCAGTGTTTTTGTTTTAAAGCAATAAAGAAGTTTTGGACTCTCCCTCTCTCTCTCTCTCTCTCGCTCTCATTTGTATTTTGTGAAGATGACTCCTTATCATTTAACTGGTGATTATCTTTGTATTACTGTGGTAAGTGTGTAATTTTTTGATGGATTAAAGTGTTTCTAAACCTCTCTCTCTCTAAAGTTCAAGCTGCTTTATTGGCATGCCATTTGTGTTACAGTATTTACCAAAGCATTTTAATTATGTCTAAAATACAGAGTATAATTACATTACCAAAGTAATAAAGGAGACAATAAATGAGTAATAGATGAGAGAAAATAAATCAATAAATCAATAAAATAAAATAATAAAATAAAATAAATAAATAAATTAATTAATTAATTAATTAAAATAAAATAAAATAAAAATAACAACAGCAACCAGTACCTCTAATATTAATTAGAATAATTACAATTACGTACAATGAATAATATGCAAAATAAAGCAAATGCAAATGAATACAGCGGATTAACCATTTGGTACGGTGTGTATTGTGTATACATATTTTGCAGCTAGTTTGGCTGCCATGTCATCCTCTCTAAGTATATAGTAGAGTTTCTGAGAGTCATTTAGAGTAAGGAATGAACAATTCAATGCTCTCTCTCTCTCTCTCTCTCTCTCTCTCTCTCGTCTGATAGAGGAAGAGGAAACTACAGGCTGGAAAAAGGAAATTGAGGAATGTAGAGCACATGTGACACTTTGGCTGTGAGCCATACTCGTCCTGTCTGTCTGTCTGGCTCTCTGACTGTAAACTCTGATCCCGTCTGATCCGCCTAACCTTTGCTCGAGCTGCTGGGAGATGCTGCGGTCCTGATGCTGTGACATGAAGGCTCTTCGAAAGCTCATTGTGATCACACTCACCTGTGCGTGTGAGACGCAGAGACGAGAAACAGCGAGATCAGATCTGCTGCGGTGGTCTGTGGTGTTTTCACAGCTAAACACACATTTTCATGCATACGCTAAATATTGACTGTAATACATCCAGCTGTAAATCTACTGCTGGCTCTGGATAAGATAAGATAAGATAAGATAAGAACACAATTTATTTTAATGAACAAATGAAATAAAATATTTGTAATAATGTAAATAAATAAATAAAATAAAATAAATAAATAAAATGAATAAAACAAATAAATAAAATGGAACAATGTGTATTTACAAACTGCGTTTCGCTTTTGTGAATTGTAGGGCTGCACAATTAATTGTATTTTAATCTTGATCATGATTTCTTCTCTCAATAAATTAACAGAAAAATCACTTCAATTTCATTTCAGTAAATAAATAATAAAAATTGTTTTACTGAAATAAACTGAACTGAAATAAACACATAAAAATAAAAGATATAAATAATAATATAATAAAACAAAAAAATTATAAATAAAATGTATTGTTTACCAAAGCAAACTGAAAGAAACACATAAAAACATAAAAAAGAAATAAAATAAAAGTAAAAATAATAAAATAAAAATAAACAAATAAATTAAAATAATTAAAAATAATAACATAAAACAAACATTTAAATGAATAAAGAATTAAATAGATAAATGAATAAATTATTAAAATAGTCCTGTTTGCCACAGAGAACTGACACAAATACATACAAACAGATAAATAAATAAATACATTATGAAATAAAATAAGAAATAATAAGAAAATGAAAAAATTAAATAAAATTGTACTCTTTGCCACAAAGAACTACACAGTACTGCACTTCTGCATATGAAATAGAACAGAATAAATCCAAACAGAATTTCCTAAAGTTCATCTCCAAAAGTGAACAGCAAAGTTTCCTCAGCAGCACATGAGCGAGAGCGTGACGGGTCGCCGAACCGCCGGTTTGCTCATCTGGAGCTAAAGAGCAGAAAGCGGCGCTCATGACATCAGCCAATCACAGCTAAACGTCCCCCTGAGGTCCATGAGTGCAAACGCCTGAGAGACAGACCCCCCCGACCATGAACTTCTGCCCCCTGCCCCAGATTTGACCCCTGTCTCTCTCTCACACACACACACACACACACAAACGCATGCATGGCCTCTTCTTCTGCAATGTCCCACTGAAGTGAGAAAACAAGACATCGTATCTATTAACCCTCTGGTGTTGTTTGGTCATTTTAGACCGAAAAAAAAAAATGTTTGGAAATTTTACAAAACTCTACTTCATTGGAATGGTACGAAACGCTGAGACTTGTATGGCAGTCGCTATGTGACCCCCCAAAAAATCAAGAACTTGATTCAAAAAATTTAAATGGTCTTAAAAAAAAAAAAAAAAATAGTCAAACTTGTGTTGTTTGGGTCAAAAATGACCACCACAGGAAATGAACGGGAAATAGACAAAAATACAAAGACGTATTTTTGTGTGTACAATCTATAAATCAGCCACAACGCAAAAAAAAAAAAAAAGTGCACAGCAATGAAGGGGCGAATTTTTTTTGCCTGAAAACACTGCTCAGTAACTAAGGAATACACAGCACTGAATATATATAGCTATGCAGGCATCTACTGGTATTACAGATGATTTTCTTGATTTTTTTGAAATCTGACTCAATGGATTTTAAATACTTTTGCTCTATTTTTAATTTAAATACTGCATTAATTGAAAAAAAAAAAATATATATATATTTTTTTTTTACATTTAATACAAAAAATAGTCCATAATTTAGATATGAATTAAAATGCAAAACATTAAAGAAAAAATATCATTGAAATGAAAAATAGTATATTCATTTCACAAAAATAAAATTAGTACACGATTATGGCCTCCATGTACACACAAGTATGACTCCCAAATGAACAATACCAGAGGGTTAACTCGTCCGTCTGAGAGCGTGTGTGGAAAAAACGCTGGATTGAGCGGCGGATGGACGGATGTGATGCTGGACAGAGAGGTGAGAGAGACGGTCGCTGCTAGAACAAGCAGCATCTCTGTTCAAACATGTGGAGGTGAAAACCTGACACACGCTCATATCACACATCGATCGCTCCGATTGATCCACACACACACTGATCGATAGAGAGGAATCTGTCTGGGCATGTAGACCAGAACAAAGGAACTGTGTGTGTGTGTGTGTGTGAAACTCAAAACTAATACCTCACATCTCAAAACCATCCAGTGACACATTAGCGATTGTGAATATTGTTGTGTTTTTGCGTGTTTGTGTTGCACATGAACTGGTGCGCGGGAAATAATTGGGCTGATTCGGGCAGCGTCTAACGCTGGATGTGTTTCTGTAACGAGTTGAACTCGTTATCACGGCAAACCTTAATTACTGTGTTCTTACAGCATCTGAAGGCTGCGTGTGACTGTCTGTGCCCACACACACACACACTCACACTCACACGAGATGTGCCTTTTTGCAGCACACAATTACACAAACATGTGAAATTTGATAGGAATTAATTGAAAAAATCCTCCCTGAATAGAACTGAAACATACACCCAGCACAGACTTTGTAGTTATTAGCATTTATATTTTATTTTCTGGACTGTGAGGTGAAAATACACGTTCTGCATGGAGGCTTTTTTTTTTGCAACACAATTAAAAAAAAAAAAAACGTAATTGCAACTTTTGCAACTTGCCATTTTTTTCTTGCAAAACGTAAACTCAGAATTCTGAGGGAAAAATTCTGAATTGTGAGATATGAAAAATCAAAAAGGTATCTGAAGTTTTTATCTTTTATCTTTTTATCTGACATTTCTGACTTTTTTAATACAATTCTGAGAAGAAAAAAAAAAACATCGAGATATAAACTCAATTTTGAGGAAAAAAGAATTGTGAGATTTAGAATTTTGACCTTTTTTCTCCTCAAGTTTACATCTCACGGTTCTGAACTTTTTCACAGAATTGCAAGAAAAAAGTCCGAATTGTAAGGTAAAAAGTCATAAATACCTTATTTATTTATTTACTTATTTCCCTTTGTGAAATAAGCTTTGACTCCAAAAAATAAATAAATAAATAAATATTTACCATATATTTGTCATTCAACTTTTTTTATGGGGAAAAAAAATCTAATCTGATCATTTTTTAAAGAGAAACAATACTGTTCTTGGTAAAAATCACAAGAATATTGACTGTAAATAATGTGAAGCAATGATACACTCTTAAAAATAAAGTGTTTTCATTGACATCATTGTTTCCATGAAGAACCTTTAACATCCATGGAATCATTTCAGTCCACAAAAGATTCTTTATAGTGGAAAAAACCTGTAGAAAACCTGAATATTGAGGCATTCGTCTCTCTATGGTGGTTTGTCAGTGGTTTCTCAGATACTTTGGGCCTGAAGTGGGAATAAAAAGGCTTTCTTGAAAGTTGTAATGCAACATTAAAATGCATCATACCTCAAACACTTGCAATGCCAAGGTCACAAGTTTGATTCTTAGCAAATGCATGAACTGATCAAATTAAAATCTTGAATGCAATGAAAGTCACTTTGCATTAAAGCATCTGCCAAATGCATGAATGCGAAACGTTAAAATGAACTGAAATGCTGTCACTTCCTCAGAATGACCCAGTTACTAAAATACCGCCGATAATTATGCATCAAGATGAATTCATGCACAGATTGCAAAGATCATCTTCAGAAACAGAAAAGCTTGAGATGTCACAGACGTAGTTGCACGTTCTGTAAGTCAGTGTGAGTTTTGTGCAGCAGAGGCTTGATTTCTCAATAGAAAGTTAATTAATAAGACTAACGAGACTGTCTAAACATGTCTCTGGTGTCGAGCGCAGAACTCTGAAACACGCAAA
Source organism: Tor tambroides (assembly GCA_021397915.2). Classification (NCBI taxonomy): domain Eukaryota; kingdom Metazoa; phylum Chordata; class Actinopteri; order Cypriniformes; family Cyprinidae; genus Tor; species Tor tambroides. The sequence goes on along the minus strand of JAFVLL020009638.1, from coordinate 24,982 downwards.
CACATGACACATATAGAGAGTGGCTACATTTCCATGATGCATTTATGCATATACAGACTTCCCCCTTTGAGAATTCATTACCATCCACACACACACACACACACACACACACACTCGTTACCCGGAATATCACACACGACATTTACAGGTGTTAAAAGATACATATTAAAAATACAGCGCGAAATTCCTCTGATAAGACAGTGTCTTCCAACTCGCCTGCTCTGAACGACAGGGAGAGAGAGAGAGAATTCTGGATTTTTGGCCGTGTTTGTTAAAGCGAGTCGAGTCTTAAGAGAAAGTGCTAAAATATACAGTGAGAGAAAGTGAGAGGAGTGATCCGAGGGGGGTGGGGGGACAGAGAGAGAGAGAGAGAGAGAGAAAGAGAGCGAGACAGAAACACACAAACATGAGATCAGGCTGCTCAGGACCAGCTGATCGACGTCAGAGAACGTTTGCACAACCTCTGCACAACTAAACAACCGCAGCTCACACCGGCTGCTGTCAGGGGCTTTAAATATAGTCTGAGAGACAATATTTGTCTTCAGAAGTGACTTAAATCTGATCCATGTGGGTCTGACAAATGACAGAATATTTACTTTATTGTGTTTCCAAAGGTAAAAATGATCAAATGATTAAATAAAGAAAAAATAAAAAGAAAAAATAATAATAACAACAACAACAACAATAATAATAATAATAATAATAATAATAAACGATGGGGAAAAATAATATAATATATAAATAGTATAAAAATATAAAAAGTATATAAAACATTTTATATAAAAATATAAAATTTGTATATATTAAATATTAATATTAGTATTCAAATATTATATGACATCAGACATTATATATAAAATATAGTTTGGGTCTTTAGTCATTGTAAATAACTTTAAAAAGGTTAAAATTTAAATAACAAAAAATAAGTCCATGATATGTGCTATTTACATGAATAAATAAATGTGTGTGTGTGTGTGTGTGTGTGTGTGTGTGTGTGTGTGTGTGAGAGAGAGAGAGAAAAAAAAACAAATAAATAAATAAATAAATAAATAAAGTTGTATTATAGTTTGGGTGTGAAGTCAGTGTAAATAACTTTACATAAAAACAATTGAAATGTATGTTATGTGGTTATTTGCATAACTAAATAAATGTATGTGTAAAATAAATAAATACAAATTAATTTAGTTTTTGTCCGTACTAGTCAGTGTAATTCAATAGCTCTTTTACTGTGTGTTTTATTTTATTTACTTATTTATTTGTTTGTTTGTTTGTTTAATCAGGGACAATATGTGAAAAAAAAAAAAAAAAAAGTTCAGATTGAGCCAGATCGTCTCATTTTCATCCATAGTCCCTAGCTGTTTCTATTTGTCAACTATGTCTGTTTCCTTTTGGGTCAAACATCTTGACAGCATTTATGACTGAGCCGAGTTTTTTGGCCTAATTCCCATGCAGAACAGCCATTCGCCATGAAAACAACCTCATCAATACCGACAGAACTAAAGCGATCAATTATTTCGCAATCCTCTTTAAAGCCCCATCAAACCTCCGTGTTCTCCTCCACCTCCTCAATCAGGCCTTCATTAATTTTCCACCTCCAGTCTTTCTGCTCGGCCCGCTTCTCCTTCAGGGAACTAATGGAGCAGAAAAGCAAACAGAAAGCACAACAAACGCTGAATAGAAGGAGGCACCGCTGGGCCGCTCTCAGCACATTCAATGCGCTGTTCTCTGAGGATCCTCGCCTCGCTTTAACCTTTTCCATCCCTCTCTTGTGCTCGGCCCTCCCCCTCATGTTAACTACAGGGGCCCAGAGGCTATGCTAATTAATGGCCCCGCTCTCAGGCCCCTGGACCAGTCCGAGATCTAGTGTAATGAACGGATTAAGTGGCTGTATTAAGACCTATTTAACCTCCAGCACTTGCCCTGTTTCAATACGTATTAAAGAGCTCTTTAAAGCCAGTGGCGGTCTCAATTAAGACATACAAAGGCTAACATGCAGAAAGCGTTGTGGGGGGGGTTAGCATCTGCCCAAAACGCACAGAGAGAGAGAGAGAGAGATGCTCTGCGTCTGACATCAGCAAACAAGGGTCAGAAACAATATGCATGCGTTTGCATGTGAATGCATGACTACATTAAGATTTTCATGACTAACCTCATCTCTACTAGTCAAGTCAAGCCAGTTAATCACTTTACTGCTGTTGTACAGCTGCAGTAAGATTAGTTAAATGAGAATTTAGGGGTTGTTTACGTGCATGCAACTATCAACTAACAATATTGCAGCATTTAGTATCCTTTGTTCATGTTAGCTAATCATGTTCATGTTAGTTCACAGATACAACTTTTCATCTTAAAAATGCATTGGTAAATGTCAAAATTTAAGTTACATTAAGCTTAATACATGCTGTAGAAGTATTTTCGTTTTAGTTCATGGTAACAACTTACCATAACTAATTGGCTAACACTAGTTAGCTCTAATACTAGTACTAAAAGCAGTACTAATGAGAAAAGACAATCTTTTTAAAGATGTTTATGCTTATTGTCATTGTACAAATACAACAAGGTTAGTTAAAACTACAATATATGTGATCCAATACTAGTCAGTACTAAAACTAGTACTAATGACAAAGGCAGTCTGTGATCTTCACCCATAACGTGATTTTTACTACTGCACATGCATATTGTCATTGTACAAATAAGATTAGTTAACACTATGAGAGATGAGATTAGTTGTAATAAATGCTCCAATACTAGTTAGTTTTACTACTAGTACAATTGAAAAAAAAAAATGACCAGAGATCTTTATCAGACCATCAGATCTTTATCTGATACTAGTACTAAATCTGGTACTAATGAGAAAGACAATCTAAGATTTTTATGTTTACTGTCGTTGTCAAATACAACACGGTTAGTTAAAAAACTAATACTAGTCAGAACTAGTACCAATGACAAACGCAATCTGGTATCTTTCTCCGTAACCTGATCTTTACTAATGAAGTCCAGACAATTGTACAAATAAGACTAGTTAACACAATGAGATTAGTTCTAACACAAGCTCCAATATTAGTTAGTTTTACTACTAGTACAAATGGAAAAAAAGAACCTCAGATCTTTATACACAATGTGATCTCAACTAGTTATCAGCAAACTAGTTAAGTCAAGACAGATGCTTCTTGACATTGCATAAACACAAGTTTAGTTAAAACAACAAAATTAGTTCTAATACAAGTTCAAGTACTAGTCAGTTCTGATACTAGCACTAAAACTAGTACTAATGACAAAGACAATCTTAAGATCTTTATTTATAATTTGATCTGTACTAGTAAAAACTTATGGTTATTGTCATTGTACAAACACAACAAGATTAGTTAAAACTACAGATTAGTGTTAATAAGAATTCCAATACAAGTCAGTTCTAATACTAGTACTACAACTAGTACTAATAATGAGAAAGACCATCTAGAATATTTATAGATAATTTGATCTTTACTAGTGAAGTCAACATAGGCGCTTATTGTGATTGTACTAACACAGAAAGATTAGTTAAAAGATACAGACTTCTTCTAAAACAAGTTATAATACTAGCTCCAATACTAGTCTCAGATCTTTTTACATAATTTGATCGTTACTAGTAAAGACATCTGGTTTATTGTCACTGTACAAATACAGAAAGATTAGTTAGACCATACTAATTTAGTTCTAATACTAGTAATATGACAAAGACAATCTCGGATCTTTATTTAATCTTCTCTAGTAAAGTTAGGACAGATGCTTTTTGTCATTGTACAGGAAGACTAGTTAAAACAAGACAAGCTACAATACTAGTTATCTCTAATACTAGTGCCAGTGACAAGACAGTCTGGGATCTTTATACATAATTTCATCTTTACTAGTCAAGCCAAGTCAGATACTTATTCTCATTGTGCAAACACAACAAGATTAGTTATAACAACAAGATCCAAGCTCCATTACTAGTTATCTCTAATTCTAGTGCCAGTCGGTCTAGGATCTTTATACGTAATGTGATCTTTACTAGTCTAGCCAAGTCAGATGCTTATTGTCATTGTACAAAAACAACAAGATTAGTTCCAATATGAGCACAAGTACTAGTAAGTTCTAATACTAGGACCAAAGACAATCTGGGATCTCTATATGTACTGTAATACTGTAATCTTTACTAGTCAACTTAAGGCAGATGAACATTGTCATTGTACAAATATAAAAAAGATTAGTTAAAACAATGAGATTTGATCTACTGTGAACTCCATTACTAGTCAGTCGTAATACTAATACTAATGAGACAACCTGATATTATAGATGCTTATTGTCAAAGTACAGATACAAGAAGATAAGTTAAAAGAACAAGATACAAGCTCCAATACTACACAGTTATAATGCTAGTACTAAAACTAGTAAGACAATCTGGGATCTTTAGTAGTCAATTCAAAATAGATGCATCTTGTCACTGTATAAATATAAAAAGATTAGTTGAAACAATAAGAGTAGTTCTAAATATAAGCTCCAATACTAGTAAGTTCTAATGCTAGTACTAAAACTAGTATTAATGACAAAGACAATCTGGGATCTTTAGTAGTCAATTCAAAATAGATGCATGTTGTCACTGTCCAAACATAATAAGATTAGTTGAAACAATGAGAGTAGTTATAATACGAGCTCCAATACTAGTAAGTTCTAATACTAGTACTAAGAACTACTAAAGCAACTCATGAAACGAGTGTTTGTGGTTCATTTCTTTAGTTGTGTTGTGACTAAAGTTGAATTGTCTTTCAGTAAAGCTTTAAAATGACAGTGTTTCACAGATGTCCATATGCATGTTTTACACACACACACACACACACACACACAAACACACACACACACACATAGTGAAATCTATTTTCTAAGTTGATCTCTCGAGATGCTGCAAAGCGCAAAGAAGGTGTCATGCCAGATCCCCTACCGAACAATACTTCCATTGTTCACTTCGGTAAAGCAAGCTGTCACTGAGGCACGCTTCCCTCTTGTCTCTTTCTGTCGCCCACCATTCGTTTGTTGGTGAGGCGATGTGGGCCCAATGTGGTCCCAGTGGGGGGCCAGAAACGTCGCGCGTGGCGGCGCCCTAAATTTAGACATCTCTGCAAAGTCAGTGATCGGCTTTTTTTGAGCAGGTAACGGCCCTCACCAATTCACACGCAATTAACGATGACCACTGACCGGTAACATCGGCGTTCGAGGACGTTCCTCTGCACCGCTAAATGAGATTATATTAAACGCTTATTATAATTCTCCCTCTTTTCTCTGTTCGTTTAACAATGGGCCTGTTTCACACGTAGAGGAGAGGGCTGGAAAGTGTTAATGAGCCCGCCGATCTCAGGACGAGATACTAGCGCACGCACACACAAATGCTAATCCCTATCATTACGCGCAAACCTTTTCGTCTTTTCCGAGAGACTTCAGAGGGAGTGGCACTGGCCACAAACACACTTAACCCGTATTTTCAGTGTTCGGAAAAACAAGCTGCATGTGTGAAGTAAACAGAGAAGTCACGTTAAAAACAAGCGCATCAGTCGGCGAAGAGTCGCTACAGTCGCGACCGGGAAGCACTGCGATAGGTAAATAAGACGCTGAAGCTGTCATGCTTCAGACGTGAATTTAAGTTGTGCGGTGAACGAAAGCGAGCGAGTAGCCCCTTTACTGCTAATGGATTTCTGTGATGCCAAGATGAATTCTGACACCTCGAGTCGCAAAAATACCTCCCCCATCATGAGGTATTACCATACAGCAGAATCAGGATTACATTCTTGGCCAATGTTCTGCATTTTTAGATAAAATTATATATATATATATATATATATATATATTCAATCCACTTCAGATTTTGACTACTATATATATATATATATATATATATATATATATATATATATATATAAAATTTTATCTAAAAATGCAGAACATTGGCCAAGAATGTAATCCTGATTATATATATATATATATATAGTAATCAACATTTAATGTTGATCCACTTCAAACTTTGATGAAAGGCTTTGATCCACTTAAAATGTTGACTACTGTATATTAAGAGGTATTATAGAATTAACCAATAATGACAATAATAATAATAATTTCTCATAATGCTTATTATATATAATATAATATAAAATTATATATTATTTATTTATTTATTTGGACAAAGCCTTAAAAATATTAGCCAAATTAAGTACAATATTTAGGAAAGAATACATATATATACACACACACACGCACATATATGTGCGTGTGTGTGTGTGTGTGTGTGTGTGTGTGTGTGTGTGTGTGTGTGTGTGTATTTTGGTTGATTTAAATAGAAACATTTTTAATAATAACATTTTTTCCAGTGTATATAGCAGAGATAGCAATTAAAAGCTAGCAATAGTCGGGGAAGATTCGCTACAGTCGCACTTCCTCATGAACAGGAAGGGCCGTATTGCAATAAGACACTGAATCTCTTACACTTCTAGTCGTGCAGTGAATGAAAGCGAGCATGTAGTCCGCTGAGATGAATTCTGACACCTCGAGTCATAAAAATACCTCCCCCATCATAAAGCATTACTGTACGGCGCACAAAACCCTAAAAACATCTTTAAAGTCTCTGCTGTGGTTGAGTTAATTAAGCTAACACTGAGCCAGAGCCATGATTCCTGTCAGAAATCACCGAATGCGAACCTCCCCACTGGCCGAGTCTTAAACCGAACACCATGAGACCCATCAGACTCCATTAGACTCTAGCACGCTAGCATTTTAGCGCTAGCCCCCGGGCCTGTGGGAGGGAGGGGCTTGAGTGGATGATTGACAGCTGACAGTAGGGAAAGTGAGTTGCAGTAAGAGGCTCACGCTTGAGAAGAGGTTAACCGCAGATGGGAGGTGACATGGAGACACACGCCACAAGATTTGCGTTCCTCTCTTCATTACACACTCCAGTGATACTGTCACTCATGCTAGCAATCACAAGAAGCAAGGACTGCAGGGAGGAGGCCGCGTTCGGTACGGGACGCCGAAACACGTGCTGCTGTGGGCTGATGCGCTCGAGTCCAGAGTATCGCAGGCTTGCTGAGAAATTAAACAACAGATCAATGGAATGGCAAATCAATGGATGGATGGATGGATGGATGGATGGATGGGTGGACGGACGGACGGACGAACGGGATGATTGAAATGGATGTTGGAATGATGTATGGTTTGGTAGAGATGGAAGTATGGATGGAGGGATAATATAATGATAGATAGATGGATGGATGGATGGATGAATGATGGAACGTTAGATGGATGGATGGATGGATGAATGATGGAACGTTAGATGGATGGATGGATGGATGGATAGATGGATGGATGATGGGATGAAGGATGGATTGATGGAATGATGGATGGATGGATGGATCGATGGATAATATAATGATAGCTGGATGGATGGATGGATTGAGATGGATGTTGGAATGATGTATGGTTTGGTAGAGATGGAAGTATTGATAGATGGATGGATGGATAATATAATGATAGATGGATGGATGGATGGATGGATAGATAGAATTAAGTATGGTTTGGTAGAGATGGAAGTATGGATGGATGAATGGTAATATAATGATAGATAGATGGATGGATGGATGAATGATGGAACATTAGATGGATGGATGGATGGATGGATGGATGGAATGCCAGATAGATAAATGGATGTTTGGACAACGGGTGGATGTATGGATGGATGCTGGAAAAACAGATGGATGTATGGGTGCTGGAAAAACAGATGGATGGATGGATGGATGGATGGATGGATGGATGATGGGATGATGGATGGATGGATGGATGATGGAATGATGGATGGATGGTTTGATCAAGATGGATGGATGGGATGATTGAGATGAATGGATGGATGGATGTTTGAATGACGGATGGATGGATGGATGGATGGATGGATGGATGGATGGATGGTTTGATCAAGATGGATGGATGGGATGATTGAGATGGATGGATGGATGGATGGATGGGATTATAGAGATGGATGGATGGATGGATGTTTGAATGACAGATGGATGGATGGATGCTGGAAAAACAGATGGATGGATGGATGCTGGAACAACAGATGGATGGATGGATGGATGGATGGTATAATAGAGATGGATGGATGAATGATGAAACGATAGATGGATGGATGGATAGATAAATGATGGGACAATAGATGTGTGGATGGATGAATGATGAACAATAGATTGATGGATGGATGAATGATAGAATGATGGATGAATGGAGGGATAGATAGATGGATGGATGATGGCTGCATAGATCAATGCATAAATGATGGGACGATGGGAATAAATGGATTGATGGATGGATGTAACAGAAAGACACTCAACCTAGAGTGCTCACACAAATGAATCACTAAATCAAAGTTTTGAATTGATTCATTTAAATGAACAGAGTGAACTGATTCACCAAAAAATGAATCAACCTTACCAACCCCAACAGCATTGTTTCTCCCCAAGTTTAAAAGAAATACTCTATTAAAATATAAAATCTCTATCTCAACACTCTCATACACACAAGACACAAGATGAAGAAGAAGAAGAATCAAACGAAATCTAAAAAGCGCCTATAAATCATCACAACACTTGTCCATCTCTAGAGTGTTTGTCCTTCAGTTTAAATTAATGGAGCAAATGAAAATGTTTTTAAAGCAATGAAAACCAATTAACTGAGCTAAATTCCAAAATTCTAATATTTATAGTAAAAAAAAGTCTGAAAAAAATTATCTGATTATTCTATTCAACTCCATACTGACTCAAACCCTATGACATCACAATGGTCATTAGGAATGTTGATGATGTCACAATGATCAAATGGATTCAGTGCAATTCTTCATTTTCAGTTTAATAACTCGCACTGTGCTGCTAAATGAACATGGAGACGAGTTGTGAGAGAAGCAGTCAAGAGGTGACCACAAACCCTTCAGCAGACACCAACACCATGACACCTCCAGCAGCGAGAGGAATCCCCCAGCATGCACCTCACATATATCATCACAGCTCTCCTCCTCCTCCTCCTCTTCCTCTCCTGCGCTCTGCTCTCAGATGAGCTGTCATTAGGATGCGAGTCTCATCTAGGTGTCAAACCACACAACTTTCCCTCTGTCTCTATCTGTCAGTCATTTTATCTAGAAATATGTGTTTGAATGGCAGAGCAGAGTTCATTATGGACAGATGTCAGCAGGACCAGTGGGTTCTGCATTAAGCTGGAAATGACTGATGACTGATATATATATATATATATATATATATATATATATAAGTGACAAAAAAAATTATATGTGGTCATATATTTATCAGAAATTAGCAGAACATTTTATTATGTCAAAATATATTATTAAAAATATATGTTGTGTGTGTGTGTGTACACACTGTGTATCTACATATATGTATAATTTTTGATATAGAATTTTTATTTATTTATTTTTGCATATATATATATATATATATATATATATTTTTTTTTTTTTTTTTAATATACACATACCTCTACATATGTAATCATGCAAACCAAAAATTATCAGAAAATTCAGAAATTTTCCAAAACTTTCTGCTGTTAGTGATTGCTGGCTAAAAATTTTGAAAAAATAATTTCAATAATATTTTCGAGTGGTTTCAGCAGTGACCGACTGCAATATTTTATCTAAAACGATTTTAAATAGCATTTTCTAACTCTTTTATCATTACTATATGTGCAGCATTTATGAGCTCATAATAATTTAGACTATAAAGAAAATATTGTTACTTTAAAAAAAAAAAAATCAGTTTTCAAACTGCAGGAGCATTTAAAATGAAAATACTGCAGTGAAGACAAAAGAATATTAAAAATGGTGAAAAAGTAACAGAAATAGAAAATAAATATTTTCCGATTATAATACCTAAAATAAACACTTTCCCTTATATATTCATATAGATTTTAAGCCAAAAGATGTTTATAACACACATTATGCATCAATAACTCATATTTACTTTTGCCACATATTAAAAATCCCTGATATTTCCAGGTTTTTCATGGTGTTGCATATAAAACGCTAAACACTTCGGCCTAAATACCATAAAACTAATAAACGCAGTTGATGAAATGTGTTTCATTATATTTTGGGTGCAAAACAATCCCCCATCACGAAACCTCCCTTTGAAAAGATTTATCAAGATGCTCAGTTGCAAAATTGATTAACAAAATATTTGTAAGCAATCTTTTAATGTTTGTGATAGTCATATTAGCTTTAGTCAAACCAAACTTTATTCAGACACCTTCAACATTTCTCACATCATCACAGTTTATTGGCTATAATTTAGAAAATGGTAATAAAATATGACAAGAACTCAGAATTAAACTGTTCAGTACAAATTCATCTCGATAATGTCAAATAACTCTGATAGAAAGGTATGGAACAAAACATGCTCAGGTCAAAGTGTCAAAGCAAATTTTTGCTCCCAAATTTTTACTGGTAGTCCACTGTATGAAGAATTTTTGGGTATAATATGTCAAAGTTTACTTTATTTAGCAATCCTCACTTACATAAACCAACTATAGTGTCCTGCACCCACTAGTAAAAATATCACAATTCTATCTGGTGTCTGAATAACATTTGGTCTGACTGTATATAAAACAACACAAGTCAAGACTATGAGTGCATAGCTAAGTATGTGCATGAGTCTATATAAGCGTGTGTGTGTGTGCGTGTGTGTGTGTTTGTGTGTGTGTGTGTGTGTGTGTGTGTGTGCGTGTGTGTGCGTGTGTGTGTGTGTGTGTGTGTGTGTGTGTGTGTGAAACAGCAGACAGATCAGGAGGTGATAATGAGCTCTAGTCATGAGTGAGTGAGTGAGTGCTGTCACTCATTCTGTCCATCACCAGCTCTGAACAGCCAAATGGGAAAGATCAAGCGCCTGGCGTGAGCAGACGGGCACCCAGACCGCGCTGATGTCACATCCTGTGGCCCCCGGCCCTGTCATATGACTCAATGCCCCCTACCGAGGGCCCGAGAGGTCCCACACCCGGACACACACACGCTGTACTCACACAAACACATAGTAGGACAAATGTGCTCAAATACAGGCCATAATAACATCAAACTCTGTGTGCACGCAAACACTACAGCTCTGAGGCAATTCAGATGCTTTACCATGGTAAAAATCACTGAGTACACATGCATGAGCTGATCCAACAACATACAGCCACATGCAAACTCTTAATTAGCAAATCTGGAAAAGAATATGAGGAAGCAAGCTTTAAACAAAAAATAAACATGAAAATATTTGTGTTAAATATTCACATTTAAAATTCTGGTATAAAATAAAATAAAATAAAATAAAATAAAATAAAATAAAATAAAATAAAATAAAATAAAATGGTGAGAATGTTGCTAAATAATATGAGACAGAAAGCTTTAGGCAAAAAATAAACATGAAAATATTCACATTTAAAACCATTTAAAATTCTGTTACTTAATAAAAAATAAATAAGAAATTAAAATAAAATAAAATAAAATAAAAGAGAAAAAGAGAATGTTGCTAAATAATACGTGGAAGCAAGCTTTAGGCAAAAATAAATGTCAATATAAATAAAATAAATGTCTGGTATTTAAAAAATAAATAAATAAAATAAAGTAATATAAAATAATGTGAGAATGTTGCTAAATAATATGAGGCACCAAACTGTAGGTAAAAATGTGAAAGCCTTCACATTTAAAATACAAAATACAATTCTGGTATTTAATAAAATAAAATAAAATTAAATAGAATAGAAAAAAAATAAATAATGTGAAAATGTTGCTAAATAATGTGAGGAATCTCATTAAATCAGTCTTTACCTTCTCAATTCTTGTCTTCAGATCCATGTAAAGCATCAAACAGAAGATCTGTTGTGTGTCCAGCCGTCTACACCGATGTACAGAGTTTGAAGACTCGTCTAGAAAACAGAAAAACAATCATGCCAACTGCATTTTACACTGTTTGAGGCTTCATTGATTGAAGTCCGAGTAGAAATAAACAGTCCTTTACTAAAGCAACATCATGCACTACAGTACTGGAGTATATGAACATAAAGATAAACGGGAAATCTCTGAATGTCTTAACTATTAGATGGCTCCCTGAATTCTGACATGTGAACAGTGTAATTCTGTGGTCAAATATTTACATATAATGACTGTAAACTCTATTATTGACCATTAGTTCAGTGATTTCGTACAGCTGTGCTGGTTTTATGTATTGTGCATTACAACACTTTTTTTGCTCACATAATAAAATCATTTACATTCAAATCAACATTTCATAGCCATTAATGTAAAAATAAATTTTCATATCCAAAAATAAATATAAAATAATAAATTAAGTTAGATGAATGCATGACTAAATGAATTACTTAATTAAAAATCAATACAAAAAATATCAGATTCAGAGCTAATCTTAAGTCACACTCACACACAAAAATGTAAAATAAAAAGAAATATAAAAGAATAAATAAAAGTTAAATATAAATGAACAAATTATAAAATAAAATAAAATTATAAATCGAACAAAAATAAAAATAAAGTTAGTTAAATAAATGAAAAAAAATTAATTCATTAAATAAATTATAAATACATACAACTTACACTTAAATCTGTATTTCTATTAATATAAAAAATAAAATGTCACATGCAAAAAAGAAAAATAAATATAAAATAAAATAAATAATATTAAAAATAGTCAATCAAAAACTATAAATAATATAGAGAGAGAGAGAGAGAGAGAGAGAGAGAGAATGAAATAAAAACCATAGCCATAATAACTTACTGCAAAGAGAGACATGTTACAATTGCTGTACAACAGTTTACTGTGATTCTATTAGACTCAGACTCAGACATAATGAAAATCATTACACTCAAATCCAATCCAGCACCAATTTATTTCTGCATTATTGTTTTCCTGTAGCTCAAACAGTAACGAAGGTTTAGTTTGATTCCTTTATCCTGCAGATAAATACACTGTAAGTTAAACGCATCAGCCAAATCCATAAGTTTGTTAAAACGGGTTGTCATAAACCTAAGACGACATGTTTTACAAACTTTCAACATTGCAACCGCTTCTCTCAGAGCGTTTGGTAGGTAAAGTCAAAGGCACGGGATTCTGTAATTCTGCAATATACGAGGAAGCGGCGCTCATTATGGACTCTGGAGATGTGTCTATTCATTAGCTTCAAAAGGGTGTCATGCACATGAATTATGCTAACAGGATCTAATTAGCAGATGCAAATGAGGTTAGTCAAAATCACGGAGAAAAGACAGAAGAAAAGCTCCATGGGATAGTTGGAGCGCAACGGCTCACGAACGCCCCCACGCTGGGCACCAAATGTGATGGTTCACCCCTGCTGCTCTCCCGTACCGGAGACGGGACCGAACCATAAACACGGGCCGAAGGGGGCCGAGGGTTCTGGAAGGAGCCGATGGAACTCCGGAATCCGGATGCGAGAAGAACTCGCCCACTGTCATTATGACATCAGCGGGCGCAGGGCCAGAGAGCTGCTGGCCTTCTGGTCTGCCCAGGATGGGTTTGTGCTGATGGGTCAAAGTAAGTAAGCAGATCATCTTCAGATCATCAAATGTGACCCTGGACCACAAAATCAGTCATAAGGGTCAATTTTGTGAAATTGAGATTTGGACATCATCTAAAAGCTGAATAAATAAGCTTTCCATTGATGCATGGTTTGTTAGGATAGGACAATATTTGGCTGAGATACAACTATTTGAAAATCTGGAGGGTGCAAAAAAAAAAAAAAGAAATTTAAATATTGAGAAAATCGCCTTTAAAGTTGTCCAAATGAAGTTCTTAGCAATGCATATTACTAATCAAGTGTTAAGTTTTGATATATTTATGGTAGGAAATTTACAAAATATCTTCATGGAACATGATCTTAATATCCTAATGATTTTTGGCATAAAAGAAAAATGGATAATTTTAACCCATACAATGTATTTTTGGCTATTGCTGCAAATATACCCGTGCAACATAAGACTGCTTTTGTGGTCACACATATTAACAGTATGCATTTTGAGCTTAAATGGCTAAGAGTGGAAGATAGCTGCAATACTGTTATCGACATGGAAGGTTTTACATTTTATAACTCTATTGGATCAGTATAATCAATTACAATTTAATGTTCAGTCACATGAATATGCTACTGGACGAGCAACAGAGCGCAGATTTCTACTCCCTAATGCTAAAACTAATTTGCTTACACGTACAGTAACATTTAGGGCAATGAAATCTGGAATCTTTCATCACTGTCGTTAATTAGGATTTTAAAAGGCAGGTAAAGGCACACCTTGGAAGTCTGTACTTATAGGAGGCTGAGGTATAGGAATTAATAAAATTAATTATATAGTAGGTGTTTCAGGTATTAAAACGGTGGAAGAAATGTTTATAGAGATGTTTTGGAATGTGGAGAATGTATTTAACTTTTTATGTATATTTTTTTCTTTCTTTCTTTACTTTTTTAATGTATGTAATAATGTATGAATGTTAAGTGTTGTGTGGACCCCAGGAAGACTAGCAATGCTTTAGGGTATCGCTAACGGGGATCCAAATAAATAAACAAATAAATCCAGCACTTTAAGGTCTGATGCTGCATCCTCACCAAATGAGACACAATAATGCATCCGGCAATAAAATATCATCTGGATGAATCAGACATTACAAGAGACATGACAGAGAAACGTTATCTAAAGTTTTCACAGTGAATCAAGTTCATCTTCATCTTCAAAACCAGCAGATTCAACTGTGAGATTCAGATCAACTCAAAGATGGAGTTCCTCTCAAAAAAAAAACATCATATATTGTATATCATTTTGCTTTTTTCTTATGAGTTTTATATAATGTTCAGTTGTCATTACTGATAATCAAACCGTAAAAGAAAATGAGAAACTTCACTCTCTGCTGCTCTTGTCTGAATGGCTTTAGTAGCTTTAATAAGCATTATTCAATCAGTTTATACTGTGAAGACTATGCAGTGTTACGTATTTTACATTTGATTCATTTATTCAGTTTCTTTTGTATGCTATTATTACCTGAATACTATTGTTAGACCTTAATTAGCCTAGTATAGTGTTTTATTTAGTATCAAAATTATTTATAAATG
The DNA here is from genome assembly GCA_021397915.2 of Tor tambroides. Lineage (NCBI taxonomy): Eukaryota > Metazoa > Chordata > Actinopteri > Cypriniformes > Cyprinidae > Tor > Tor tambroides. Next base: position 9,814 of record JAFVLL020009638.1, on the reverse strand, counting down.
TTATATATTAAAGCCCCGTGAAGCCGTGGTTTACAGTCAATTTATAACAGCTGAGGGGCGTTGTTAGCTGTTGTAAATTCACTGTAAACCACAGCTTCACGGAGCTTATTGCTTTTATAAAACGGTTATTCCATAAGGTTTCACAAAATAAAACAGAGCAAATAAAATGTAACGATATTAATAAAAACAGTATTCTTTCGCCAAACAATGTAGCTCCTCAGAAACAGTTGTGGTTGTAACAAAGTGGTTGCCAAGCAACACACAAAGTAAACAAAGGAGTATGTTTGTAGAGTAATGTACAACAGCTTCAAACGCGGCTCAACCAATCAGAATCAAGGACCGGAACTATCTGTTTTATAAATAAACCTTAAACACTAAAAATGCCTTCATGGTGGAATTACAAATAGATGTTTTATAGTCACTTGTTTTTTATAATAGTAATTATGGTCACACTTTATATTAGGTGGCCTTAACTACTATGTACTAACATCAAAAAATAAGTACAATGTACTTATTGTGTTCATATTGCATTGTAAAACACTTGCATTGCTGCTATTGCGGTGGGATACGGGTAAGGTTAGGGACAGGTTTGCTGGTTTGGGTAGGTTTAAGGGTGGCTTAAGGTGTAAGGGGTCGGTCAACAGTGTAATTATAAATGTAATTACAGAAATTAATTACAGATGTAATTACATGCAGGTATTTTTTTGGTAACACTTTATTTTTAAGGTGTCCATAATACAGAGTATTACCTAGTTAAGTACTTAGTAGTAGCCGTTGTACTAACTAAGTTATGGAACAGCCTGTACTTACAGTTTGTAATTATGTAGCTGTAACAGGCAGCTACTGTTACACATATGTAACAGACCGAGTCTGTTACACAGCTACTTCTGTAACCAAAAAATTGTTACATATGTGTTGCAGACTTTATACAACGTAATTATAAATGTAAGTACACAGACATAAGCTACTTAAAATAAAGTGTATCAAGATTGTACTTAAGTGTACAAGTAGCTGTGTAACAGACTCGGCCTGTTACATATGTGTAACAGTAGCTGTCTATTACATCTACATAATTACAAACTGTAAGTACAGGCCGTTCAATAACTTAGTTACATGTAAGTACATTTTATTTCATGTAAGTACAACGGCTACTACTAAGTACTTAATTAAGTAATTACTCTGTATTATGGACACCTTAAAATAAAGTGTTACCATTTTTTTTAAATATAAGTACAATGTAAAAACATGTATGTACACAATAAGTGCAGTTTATCAAATGATTAATTTAAATGTAAGTCCACCTAATATAAAGTGGGACCATAATTATTGATTTTTACATTTCAGAATTTAAAGCCATTTACTTTTTTTGTTTAAAAAAAACAAAGTACCAGATCAATAAGCAGAATTGTAAGAGTAGTAATACCCATCCCTACTTGAAAGTCAGCAGGAGACAGATCCATTTCATTAGTTTCCCCTTTTGCTCCAAAGCCCGATCGGGTGGAGAAGGTGCACTGAGACTGGGGGGTTTGACCCGCGTCGAGAGGGTAGCGACCGCGGATAAACGCACACAGCGAGGAGAGCGCGACCGCAGATACCCTTCCTGTGACCGACAGGGCCGAGAAAGCATGCCAGCGTTTCTGTGTGTGTGCGTGTGTGTGTGTGTGTGTGTGGCCGTCATCGTTGAGTGAGCGCGGCGTGTGTGTGCAGTGCCAGGTTACCACATGAAGGTGAAAGAAGTAATGCAGCTGATGCACAAATACACAAACACAAGCATGCCGCTGTTATGGGCAATCAGGGCATGAAATACACTGAATATTCAGGCGAAGCATTGCATGCTCCATATGGCGTGGGGAAGTTATGGGAATGATAGGTGCATTACAATAAATGTGAAAATGTTCACATAGGATATTAATAAACAAAATAAAACTGTAGAATGAACTTTCAATAAAACAATAAACATATAAAAATAAACAAACATGTTAGAAGATCTCCACTGTTAAAGAACAAAGACAAGCACAATTTTTTTTATGTATTTTCAGGTCAGAAAAATACATAAAAAATAAAATAAAATAAAATAAAATAAAATAAAATAAAATAAAATAAAATAAAATAAAATGAAAACTCACTGAAAGAACTAGAATATCTTCACTTTTACTGATGGAAAGAAACACAGTCAGGTCACAAAATGCATCAAATATTCTGTTAACTCAATAAAATAAAATAAAATAAAATGAAAAACACTCAGAAAGAACTAGAACATCTTCACTTTTACTGATGGAAAGAAACACATTTAGGTCACAAAATACATAAAATAAAATAAAATAAAATAAAATAAAATAAAATAAAATAAAATAAAACGTTAAATATTCAGGGAACAGGAGTGGGAAGTTTATGAGAATGCAAAAATGCATCACAAAAATAAATGTGAAAATATTCAAATAAGACAATAAAAAAATAATAAAATAATAAAATAAAAACTGTGACTGGCCATCCATCTAGAGTAAGACAAGCTGTTTAGAGAATTAATTGAAAAAATAAATAAATAAATAAATAAATAAATACATGACTGGCTTCAGTACAATCCGGTCATAAAAATCAATGAACTCATTTCACAAAAGTTTGCTTCATACGGCATGAGAACACAAAAATATTTAATATAAGCAAAATATAATACTACATTTTATATAAATAATATATAAACAATATATAAGTACAATCACAATAAAATAAAAAGCAATACAATTTAAAACCAATTAAAAAACACAAATAAAAAATAAACCCTGGAAATAAGAAACTTCTCTAAGGGTATGTGGTAGGTCTTAAAGTTCAGATGGCCATGCTGCATAAACACAGACATTATATTAAGACTGTGTCTTAAGACCTAGTTTGAACAGTTAGTCAAGAGGTAATCAGTCTTACTTTTCAGTCCTTTTCAAATTACACCAGTCTATGTTTTTATGCAGCTGACTTCATTATGAACATTCACTCATTAATTTATATGATTCATAGTCATGAATCATGATTCACCACTTACTAGTTGATGGCAGGTAGAATAAGGGGGAGGGTCATTCTCACTCTAGAGAGCACCTGATTGGACAGAAACCTGTGCAGTGCAGAATGAGTCCCCCAATCATCTTGTTTTCCTAGAAGAGATTAACATTAAATAGATTCAAATGGACAATATATTTTCTCTGTGACATTAAATGGATTCTGTTGAACCTTCAGAGTGTCTAAAACCCACACAGGTTACTGAGATCAAGGACTCTAGATATGACCCGTCTGTAGACTATTACTGTGCAGGCCAGTCATAACGCACAAGAAGAGAATGAGTACAAAATAACAATCAATGTTTCCTGGCAGTGCCTTCTTCCTTTAATCCATCCATTTCAAAACTACAACAACTTTTTTGCACCCTTAACCTTCCTGTCTCTTTGTTTCTTTAATAATTTATCGTTTTTTGCATGCATACAAACAAACAAACAAAATGCATTTACTAGTCAGTGCTATTTTAGTATAATTGAGATGCTATTAGTAATACTATCTCAGCTATACTAAAATAGCACTGACTAGTAAATGCATTTTGTTTGTTTTTATGCAAAAACTAAATTGAATACTTTCTGATTTAATTTTAGTTATATTTTTAGTCATTTTATTGTGTATTTTTGTCTGTTTTATTCATTTTTTTCATATGTCTTTAACCATTCTTATTTCAGTTTTAGTTATTTTTGAATAAATAAATGAAAATGAGAAAAGCTGTCTGGGCAAGTAGCTGAAATAAAATCAGGGTTTTTAAAATATATATATTTTTATTTTATTTCAATTAACAGCATTTTTTTCTATAGTTTGTTTACACTTTTACGTGTAGCTCATATTTCTCACTCTGTGCAAGCAGAATTTTTTAACTATCCATTTTATAAATATGAAACTAAACATTCTTCATTTTTAGTTGATGAGTCACTTTAATCTCCACCTACACCTACTGCTTGAAACCTCAAAACCTCATAAACATCTCAAGAATATGCACTTTGACATAATTTTTTATTTTTTTGTTAAACAGTGCGAATGGTTAAGTTGGTGTTGTTTCTGAGTGGTATTTAGATGGTTTCTTACCGCTCCAGGTCAAAAGAGTCTTTCATCCTGGTGGTCTGGTCTGTAGAAATGGCTCGGGTCCATGACTTCAGGGCATCATGTGACAGTAGATCAGAAGAAAGCAGCAAGTGTGGATGAGTCACAGCGCTGAGCCGCAGGTGGGTTGAACGTTCTGGTCACCCACACAACTCTAGATGACTTGACTTAACCAGAACTCACCACCACAGGTGAACCAATCCACACACATTACTGCACACAAAGGTCAACCAACCACGGGTGCCCACCCATCATTATACCTGCTGAACAACACACACACGTTTACTTTGCATAGATTGCGATTGTTTTTACACAGGCCTACATCTAATTCTAAACATTATAACTCAACCCACACTCTTTCTGCATTTTTACAATTTGAAGAATACTCTATTTACATTATTTTTAATACCACTGAAATATACACATCATTTTTCTATCATGGAAGGACTTTCTGTTGTTTTTACAGTATATTGAGCAAATTATATTTATTACACAATTATAATTAGACTTAAATCAAAATTTATTTATAAAGCACTTTAAAAAGTTATAAGAAGATAAAACATCATATAAAGAACATTAAAAAAAAGTTCCACCTATTAAATTTATACTTAAAAACTTTAAGGTCAGTTGCTGTATAATCATCTTGGTTGTACAAGTTATTTCAACTTAAATTACATTAAACTGACTTGAAAAATCAAGCTGAATTTCATATAAATTATATTTTTAAAATGATGCAATGTACATACGTTGGCATGACTTACTGTTCATATTTTTTACAGTGTAATTTTTGTTACATTAAAAATTAAAAATACATATATAAAATGAACATCATGTCACATCTGTCATATGTAAAACTTCAAAACATTTGAAAAATATAATTGACATTAAACATTTTTATGTAAAAATGCAGTGCAAGTTTTTCAGAATTTATTACTACTTTGTCCTCCTACTATTAAAATCTGACATGCACAACATTCATTTGGCAGACAGATTGTCAAATGTTTACACTTAACATGCTAGTTAGTTACACACCTCAGTATTTCCTCTGCTGGTGAGTCATAATTCTGATGCGTCTTGCATTCAAAAGAAGACCTGTGAATAAAAACTACACACATTGCAAAAAATCAGATTGTTATGTGTCTTATATCAGATTGTTATGTGTCTTATATTTGATTAAAACATCCAAAAATAAATAAACACTGATCAGAACATCTTTAAAACAAGATAAATTCATCTTAGAAACAAAACTGCTCAAAAAGATAAAAATATGCTTATATATAACACACTATCAGAAAAAAACATGATATGTATTTCGCTTATGAGTTAAGCGCATCCCATTTTAAGGATGTTTACTAGAAAACAAGACAAAAAAACTGAAAAAGAAGGATTTTTGCAGCTCAACTCAAATAATGAATTCTAAAACTGCGATAGTAACATCACAAGCCTTATTTGCATCAATTATGGATAAATATGTATAATTTGCATGTAGCATGAGACACCTGTAAACATGCATGTGTACTGCATGTGCTATTGTGTAAATGTGTATCAAATGTGAGCATGAACAGACAGAGCGAAAATGAAAGCACAGATTTGTGGTGTTCAATGCAGCCCACCACAAATGTCGCGCTCTCTCTCTCTGTCTGTCTTTCTTTCTCTTTCTCTCTTTGTTGCCCGGTCGTCTCAACACCTCCCACTCTCAGGTTTAGAGGCTGGGTGACCTCATGTAGGACTCCCCCTCGCGTGGGTGGAGGGCTCGAGGTGTGATTTTTCTGAGCTGATTGATGCTTCTGAACTCGACTCGAGCTCAGGACCGATTCTTATTCATCAGGACTGACGTGACGTGTCGTGCTTTGCCAGGAGGGCCCGTCCCAGACGGCAGCCAACACAATTACAAAGGCTTTTCTCAAGTACCAAAACACACCCACAGATATTCTGCAACTTAGATTCAGTACAAAGCCTCTTCTTATCAAAAAATCGTTTTTATTATTAAGTTTTCTGAAATACGTTTAAATATGCACAGATTTGCTGACATTTGCAGAATAGAAACCTAAACACTGGTTCAAAATTTTTGCTTCATTTTGTTAACCTATTAAAGTAAAAACAAATTATAGAGGGGATTTTGGATATCCCTCTTTATCACTCCAAAAATCAGAAAATACTGTCAACAGCCATGAAAAAAACATTTTCACCATGTTTTTAGGAATAAAATATTGTAAAAACTCAGCTGAATGATATATTAACAAACTCCTCAGTAAAAACCTTCAGAATATAGATAAGAATAAAACTGTAAAACTTGGTGTGTGTAACTACTGCTGAAGTGGAGAAACATTTGAGAAAATTATGTTTAAAGATATATATTGCAATTGAAATCCATAGGTGCAAATAGATAAAGTGCAATAATAAAACCACCAAATGAAATATAAACAAACCCCACAGTAAAAACCTTCAGAATATAGATAAGAATAAAACTGTAAAACTTGGTGTGTGTAACTGCTGCTGAAGTGGAGAAACATTTGAGAAAATTATGTTTACTTTAAAGATATATATTGCAATTGAAATCCATAGGTGCAAACAGATAAAGTGCAATAATAAAACCACCAAATGAAATATAAACAAACTTCACAGTAAAAACCTTCAGAATATAGATAGGAATAAAACTGTACATTTTCATGTATATAAGTGCTGCTGTTGTGGAGAAACAAACTCTTTAATAAAAAGTATTGTAATAGAAATCTACAGGCGCCAATAGATAAAGTGCAATAAAATAAATGCTTAAATGTGTATTTTGCTTTTATTTTCCACTAGTCTGAAAGAACACATCATGAAAAGCCTAATAGCCTAAAATCTATGTATAGTCATTAATAAAGTTCTGGTGTTTTGGTTTCTGGCTTCTTACAGCCTAAGGTTTAATGAAACTACAGACTAAAGAGTTCTTTGTGTAACAGAAAGGTCTTTCATTCATCTTCTTATCTGATCTTTTTCAACTCTAAACTGTTTTTAAAAATATCAGTATTTTTCATCAATATATAAATGACGTTTACACATTTATCTTCCATGAATTGCACAGTTCATAAACACATTTAACTTCCACAATGGGAAACCATTCATATTGAAACTAAACTAAACCACTTTCCATACTGAAACTAAACCACTCTACATGGTTAATTGTAATTTGATTTGAATATTGCTTTATACTCAGAGGCGTTACATTCAAATGAAAAACTGAGAAGAAAAAGTTTATTTTCTTTAGAATAATGTGCACCAATGAATCAGTCACAATAAGAGCAAAACACGATTTAAAGAGACAGTTCACCCAAAAATGTAAATTCTGTCATAATTTACTCACCATCATGTAGTTTTAAAACTGTATGACTTTCTTTCTTCTGTGGAAAATAAAAGAAGATATTTTGTCCATACAATGAAAGTCAATGGGGTCCAACAACATGAGGCTGAGTAAATAATGACTAAAGTCTCATTTTTAGGTGAAAAACCCTCAAAATGCATAGCACGTTTAAGGAAGTAAGTAGACCTAATAACATCTTTTGTTTTCTGTAATACTGATGATAAAGATATCCACGCAAAATAATTGTTGGACATTAAAAAAGAAGGAAACTGAGGGTCTAATTTGATCTAGTGTAGCCGTGCATGAATACCTGAATAAGCAACATGTCTCTGTGTGTGTGTGTTGCGGTGCGTTTAAAAACACATGCGGTTTGTGGGTAAAGGATAATCTGGGGGTTGCTACACAACAGATTTGTATTGGAGAAAAAAAGAACATTAACACCAGGTCTGAGTCCAAACTGGGCCGGCTGTCTCTAGGCTGAGAGGTCCAAATCCTCCCAAGCCAAGACCTCTCCCTCGCTCTCTTTCTCTCGCAGGCAGCATGTTCAGGGTAGATCGCATGTGTCTGGACTCCCATCATGGCTAACCTACAAGCACAGAAGGAAACGCAAACACCCAACAGACGATCCAAAGCAACACACTCCTGTCATGTGCTGGTGGAATTTCCCCACAGCAGCTGATCTGAGAACAGCCTGGACTTTCTCTCATGGAACTGACTTCGCGCGGGGCAGCGAGCAGAGTTGTTTCAAAGGACAACGTCAAGTTGGACAGTTTGAGATAAATTAGCTGAGATTAATTCCTCTGCAACAAGAGCAGGAAAATTCATTCCATTTCCGGATTTAAAGAAACACTAAACTGAGGTGGCAAACCTATTGTGACAGACCTTTCCCATCCTCTTTATAGTTCATTCCAGCTATTCCCATCTAGTAGACAGTATAGTGTACCTTTGGTGAAAAAGGCCAAGTACACTCTCAGAAATAAAGGTACAAAAGCTGGGATGGTACCTTATTAAAAGGTACTAATACATAGGCCTACCATTTAAGCACTAATGTACCTTTAATGTACTAATATGCACCCTTTGAGGTAAATATGGTATGAAGGTATGACTTTCATTCTCCATAAGTATTTTAAATAGAACTTTTAGATAAATTGTATCCTTATTTTTTTAAGTTGTGTAGGTTCTATTTCCTTATTTACAATAGCTGTTGTGTTGTTGTTGTTTTTTATTGTTTGTCTGAGCCTTTGTCTAAAGATAACTTTCCACCCTATATGGATAAGCAATAAAGCTTTTGAATTGGAATTTGAATTTGAAACAGGATGTGGAATGCAATTCAAATTTGAATGTAAGGAAGCAAAATTAAAATGACTTCAAATTAGAACAAAATTCAAACTGTTATTTTTAACTAGAAAAAGATAAACTAGACATTTAACTAAACAATTTGAATGTCAGCTTGACAAAGCTGTGTTTGAATGTTTTGAAAAACGTTTTTAAATGTTTATAGGCCTTACAAAGTGAAAAAATTATAGAATATATGATGGATGGACAGAGCAGCAGAACAATAGATGGATGGATGGATGGATGGATAGCCAATTTTTCATCTTCTTCAATTCTGAATTTTACATGTATAGTGAACACCACATAGTGACTAAAGGGGAGTGATTTGATATGCAGTCTACAGTCATCATACACACAGAGTTTAAAAACAACACACACAGGTGATCACTGGTCCATTCTGGAGTCCAAATGGACAGAACCGTCAGTGTGTGTGTGTGTGTGTGTGTTGAAGGGGGGTCTGTTTATCAGGAGTGCCTGCTGTCATCAGGCCTGTTGGGTGTGTGTATGCGGCTGCTGGAGACCCATCTGATCAGCATCTGATACTGATCTGAGTCCAGTCAACAGGCGGCCCGTCCAGACTGTTTTACAGCATCTCAGATAAATACACAGACCTCTGCTGTCCTGCACCTTCAATATTGAGATTCTCCTGCCACTGATGACAAAGACGTCTAGAAATGAAAATATGCTATGCTGGGATGCACCGATATGGAAAATCTGGCCTATACTACAAAGCATGTTCTTCTGGGGCAGATATGATGACTGATAGAACAAACAGCATTCCCACTCTTTTTCGGTGATAAATTTGCAGGACGTTTTCAGTTTCATTACAGCAGAAATAAAAGACAAAGATCACAGGCTAAAGTAATATAGACATACAGTTTATGGCTATGACTAAACTATAAAATCAGCTCTTTCATATGAGTTCTGCTATGTGAATGAATAAATGTAATGCATCTTGTCTGTAAAATATTTTAATAAATCTATTGTTTGTATATATATATATATATATAT
>JAFVLL020009637.1:0-18143 GCA_021397915.2 Tor tambroides | reverse complement strand
AAATATTCTAATATTTTGAGATACTTATTTTTGCCTTTCATGAGCTGTAAGCTCTAATCATCAAAGTTAAAACAAAAAAAAAAAACTTTTGAAATGTTTTACATGCAATGAATCTAAAATATAGGAAAGTTTCACTTTTTGAAATAACTTACAAGAAAAAATTAACTTTTTCACAGCATTCTAATTTATTGAGATGCACCTGTAAATATCACCTCTTCCAGAGACCTTGGCATTGTTGTATATTATCAGTATGTCTAATTTACATTAGATATTATATAGCTGATTGCAGTTGATGACAAATAACCTTTCATATATTTGTTTGATGCATAAGGTTCTTCACCTTATTCGTTTCAGAGTAGCAACAGTTTATCTTCCCAGATAATGTAGCTCTGACATAGCAACACCCAACAATCACTTGCATTTTATGCATCTTATGCACTTTATTTTACATTATTTTAGTTTATTTGACCATCACCATCTTCCCTCTTTGTGTAGGATTACAGTCGTTCTAGCAACTGTTGTCACCTTGTGAATGTCACAATGTCTGTGAATGTCTCTGCACCGCCAGTGTTCCTGTCCTGCCCCAGGAGAGCCGACCATGCCATTCAACATGTGGCTGCACCATGTTCAATAATTATTTGTTAGAAATAAATGCAAAGGGACCTGCATGGCCTGATGCCCAGAAGAGGGCTACATTACTTCACTGCCTAAGTGCCAAGGGCCAACGGATCTTCTATGCACTGCCAGACACTGGTGAGACCGCTGATACCGCTATCGCTGCATTGAAAAAGTAGTTCATTCCCAAAGTTAATGTTGTCGTGGAGTGGCATACATTCAGGAAGAGTTCAAGCCCTGCACAAAAACATACAGCAATATACTTTGCAATCAATTGCTGGAACATTTACAAAGTTATGATTTTAGAGAGAGACTGTTAGATTGCCAAGTTGCTGTCAGTACCCCTGCTTCACCTGACGCGACAATACAATTCATTGGGGATATGGGGTCTTCTGTGTCTATACTGCCACCTCACATTTATAAAGGAGCACAAGCATGTATGCTGAATGCATCAGCAGCTGGCACATTTTTTGTTTTGACTAAAGGGACTGCTTTGCTGGGCATGGACTTGATTTCTGCCCTGCAGCTTCAAATTTGTGGAGATAACATCTGCACCGCTGTCATGGCCACCAATTCCACATCACTGAAAGCTGCTGACATTGTTGAATGGACCATGCTTCTGCCTGGGTGTCCCCATCGTTATTACAGGAAAGTAAGATGATGGGATACAAATGTGTGCTGACCTACATGAAGCAAACAAAGCCGTTATTACAGACTGTTACCTGTTACCACACATTAATGAAATGCTTACCAGCCTTAGGGGTGCCACAGAATTTTCTGCTATCAATTTAGCTAATGCATATTACCAGCTTCCCCTGCATGAGGATAGTAAAGCCTAGCTTTCATCACTCATGACGGATTTTTCAGATTTTGCAGGGTTCCCTACAGCCCGGCATCACTGCCCTCTGCTTTCCAAATGATGATGGCTACCATCCTGAAGGGAGTGCCTGCTGCTGACCCTTCGGCTGATATAGAGCCTGAAATTGTGGCACTCATTTCCTCTACATTGCACTCTATTTCAATGAGTGATTTTGAGACTGCCTGATCAGCTTGCCCTGAGATGGAAAAGCTGCTAAAGCAAATCACACATGGCTGGCCATCCTCCAAAGCGGTGAGTCAGGACTTGATTCCATTCTTCAGAGTGTGAGATGAACTCTCAAGTGAAAGATGCTTTCATTTTCAAGATGCTACCATTTCCTACGATCTTGATTTCCTTGGCACATGAGGCTCACCAAGGAAGAATGCATTCAAAACAGAGGCTGCAAAGATCTTTATTGGTGGCTGCAAATGTATTCAGGTCCAGTTGAGTGTTTCTGCATGCATCCCCTGCCAGTCTAATGATAAATCTGCTGTGAGAGACCCATCGCCCTTGCAGTCAGTTCAGTTTCCAGAGGGTCCATGGAAAAACCTGGGTCTAGATATAGTGGGACCATTTGAGACTGCGGTCCCTGCTTGCCGATATGCTATAACAAATCACAGACTATTACTTCAAGTGGCCTGAGCTTGCATACCAGTGCAACTACTGAGGACATGATCAAATTTCTGAGTACTGTCTTTAGTTATCATGGCAACCCCGAGAGCACTGTTACAGATAATGGCACTCAGTTCACTTCAGCTTTTTTTGCAGACATTTTGAAAGCACAAGATATTAAGCACATTTGCACATCTGTGTACTACCCCTGCATCTAAGATTCCACCATGCACTGAAAGGCTGCATCCAGACAGCAGTCCAGCACTCATAACTGTGGAATGGTGCTGTCACTGTTACCGCTTTTCCACAGGGGCTGGTGCCAGAGCTGGAGCTCATCCAAGAGTGGCACACATTCAGAACTGGCTCGCATTTCCACTGGCAGGAAGAAGAACCCTCTACGTCACCAACATGTGACCAAAATCGTTTGTTATATCTTGCAGAAGGAGAGTTGATCTTTTCTTCCAACCACTGCTGAACTAACATATTTAACCGTTATATTGTTTTCTTTTAAAAATGGCACCTTTCAAACTGCGGTCTGTAGTAAAAACTTTGCCTAATAACGTCATAGGTTCCCTTGTTTGAGACCAGCAAGGTTTCGGGGCCGGTTCAGAACCAGGATCTGGGCAGTGGCCCAGAATTTTTTATTTTTTGAGTGGAATAGTGCAGCCCGGTTCCCAATTGGGCTCTGACTCTGGCACTAGACCTGGTGGAAAAGCGGTATGAGTGGCTTTAGGTGTACCGTTCATCTACTCATGCTACTATAGGTGTGTCTCCATATGAACTTTTATATGAAAGAACGATGCAAACCAAGCTTAACATCTTGCCTTTGCATGTCAGGGAAAGATGTGATCTGGCTGCTGTCTGAGAGAATGTGCAAAAGCCAGTACCTTGCTGAGAATGTGTTCATTATATGAGTTAAGAAATAACAATAGCACATGGGTCACCCTGCTGCACATCACACAACCAGCAGTGCAAACCTCCTCACCTCTTTACACCGATACAAAGGGGGAGTGCCAAAGCCCTCTGCGTGATGCTTCATTCAGTTTCCTGAAAGGCTCTGTGGCCACAGAAAGAAAAAGTTTAATTCAGGCGAACCCTGAAATGGCACCTGGAGTGAAACTCAAAGACCTCACCTGAATGGCCAGAAACATCCCTGCATTCACACCAGAACTTGCAGGAGACCATGATGTCCACGCCCAGCTGTGAGACATTGACTTTCATCTGCAGTCTTGGACCAGTATGAATCACCAAGATAGACTATCTGCTCTGGATCACCTCCAGCCCAGAGGTGCAACGCTTCCTGGCTCAACAGCCGAGACACATCCAATCAGACTACCAGCAACTAAAACAAGCCATCATAAAGGAGTTCTCAGACCCACAGTCTGAACACGAACTGATTGCTACCCTGGACACCAAACAAGGCCGGCATGAAACTACCAATGCTTACTACCACAGACTTTGACAAGCTTACTTCGGAACTCACAATGAAACTGGAATGGACACCAGCTTCAAGAGTCTTTTCCTCCGAAACCATCTTATTGTAAGTCACTTTTTAGGCATTATGGCCTGCCCCCACACAGTGCCTACTCAACAACTGTGTGACCTGACACAGAAGGCCTTAAAAAACACCTTTAGTGGAAGCCTTGTGCTTGTTAAAGATCCCACTGATTCTGCACTGCTCAGAATCCAAAGCGGGCACCAGAAGGCACCCAGCATTTCCACAATGCAAGACCCTTCTACAGAAAGCCATTAGCCAACAGAGGACAGACCCGTCAAAATGGCAACAGACCCAGGTTCCAGACCAAGCACTGGGAGAAGCCATGGAAGAGGGCATCCTCATCTTGCAAACACCACAGTATGTCCAACAGCAGTCCACCAAAACATCCTCCTCCACACAGGTGCCAAATGAAAGCTGCACAAGGACAGTTGGACATGTCTACTTCTGAGTTACAGGAGCTGCTGACACTAGCAAAAGAGCTCCTTGAACAAAAACTCAATTCTGTCACTGATGGAAGCTCAATGTCACTTAAATGATTCCTGATCTTGCTACATGCTCTAATGCATTAGTACTGTAACAATGTTATTTTCTGTGACCACAAAAATAACATTTCTTAGAGTTGATACAAAATTACACTCAATGTTCGCTGAACAAACAGATTAGTCAACTGTAATATTAATTCTGCTACAGTTACTTTGGCAACTGAGATAAAGAATTATAATTCATTACAATTTTGCTACAGATGTGATAACCATGAGAAGAGCAATCAGATGAACTAAAGGAGGACAAAAAGTTTAAAAAGTTAAAAATCCATTTTTGAGCTGGTGGTTGTGCTTTAGAGAAGGGTCTAGAGACCCCAAAGTTGGTCAGATTGCTAATAACGTATTGCTACAAAATAAAATTCAACAACAAAAAAAAAACAAAACAACATTAATCAGTTTTAATTAGATAACTGGATTTCGCCCAAATTGTGCAGCCCTAGCAGGTACAATAAAAACAACAAATTAGCATTAACCAAAATACAGAATGTCTTCCCTTCAATGTATTTATTGATGTACTGAACAATAAAAACAAAAATCACAAATTTTTTTAAACAAAAAAGAACATGTACATCTTGTCTTATACTTATTTAAATATTTAACAAAGATAGTCATTAGTACAAAGAAAACTGAAAACGTTCAACTAAAGATTCATGCACACACATTATGCAGTGGACTGCACCGCAGAAGCTCATGAGGAGAGATGGGAACACGGGAAAGCTCTCCATCTCAGCCACATGGAGGCCACCTTCAACATTATATACCAAAATAAACTCTTAAACAGTCAGCGGTTATTCTACTTAAATCTTTAAACGCATGTTTAAAACTTAAACTATTTTAAGAAAACAAAACAAAAAAAAAAAACAAAAAAAAAAACAACATGAAATATTTCCGGTAATCTCTGTAAAGTCACGTTCGCATAATGTCACTCACTCAGGCCTTGTGTGTTTTGTTTGTCTTGAAGGAGACCTGTAAAACCCTGTCCCCAAGCCGGTACCCATTCAAACTGGCGATTGCTACAGCAGCCTCGTCGTAGTTTGTCATGGTTACGAAGCCAAATCCTTTGCACTTGTTTGTGTTGAAGTCTCGTATGACCTTTACATTAATCACAGCACCAAACGGGCCAAACATCTGCCAGAGGACGTTCTCATCAGCATCTGGTGCCAGATTATACACAAAAATGCACCAGCCCGTGCCGGCGTGACCTGGGAGATTGACGCCTGCCAGGCTGGTGACCCCATCAATGGTCATGGGTGAGAATCTACTGCCAAAAACACAAAAACAGTATTTCAGAAATAAACGCTATTTTCTATGCTAATACACCAAGCATCTAGACTGTTCCTTCAGTACTGTGTAACATACCCATTTACATCTTTAAAAATATATATATATATATATATATATATATATATTTTTTTTTTAAATATTGTATTTATTTTAATAAAAAAAAAAAAAAAAATTGTATTTCTTTTTTTATTGAGATGCAGACAGGGTAAATTAGTGTTAATGCAGAGTCTAGAAAGGATCATTCATTACATTGAGCTCAGGTTGATCTGCAGTGACAGATTCAGTGATTATAAAGTGACTGAGTCTCACTCTGCACATAATTTATGTAAAATTTGAGTAATTGTTTAATAATTTTCCATTCTGCTCAAAGGAATGTTTAGTTTGCTTTTTACACTGAACAAAATTATAAATGCAACACTTTTGTTTTTGCCCCCATTTTTCATGAGCTGAACTCAAAGATCTAAGACTTTTTCTATGTACACAAGACCTATTTCTCTCAATTATTGTTCACAAATCTGTGTAAATCTGTGTTAGTCTTTGCCGAGATAATCCATCCACCTCACAGCTGTGGCATATCAAGATTAGACAGCATGATTATTGCACTTAGGCTGGCCACAATAAAAGGCCACTCTAAAATGTGCAGTTTTATCACAGCACAATGCCACAGATAGTTAGTTTTGAGGGAGCGTGCAATTGGCATGCTGACTGCAGGAATGTCCACTGGAGCCGTTGCCCGTGAAAGTGAAAGTCGTGACGTATTGTCAAGTATGGTGACCCATACTCGAAATTGGTGCTCTGCGTTTAACCCATCCAAGTGCACACATACACACACACACACACACACACAGTGAACATTGCTCCAGCGCCCGGGGAGCAATTAGGGGTTCGGTGCCTTGCTCAAGGGCACCTCAGTCATGGTATCGAAAGTGGTGAGAGTGCTGTTCATTCACAATCCCCACCTTCAATTCCTGCCAGTGCGGGAATCGAACCGGCGAACTTCAGGTTAGAAGCCCGACTCTCTAACCGTGAACTTCCCAGGTTAAACCCGACTCTTTCTCCAACACGTGGCCCATTTTGCCCCCAAAGCATTTCCCAGCAGCAGGGAGCCGCGAACCGCAGTGTTTTCGAACGCACTGATTCGTAGGCGGGTTCACTAACCGCTAGTCCACGTGAGACTACCAATCCATAAGCCATAAGCCGTGTCCAAAGACGTTTCAGAGAATTTGGCAGTACATCCAACCGGCCTCACAACCGCAGACCACGTGTAACCACACCAGCCCAGGACCTCCACATCCATCTTCACCAGATGCGTCTGAGACCAGCCACGCGGACAGCTGCTGCAACAATCGGTTTGTATAACCAAAGAGTTTCTGCACAAACTGTCAGAAACCGTCTCAGGGAAGCTCATCTGCATGCTCGTCGTCCTCATCGGGGTCTCGACCTGACTGCAGTTCATCGTCGTAACCGACTTGAGTGGGCAAATGCTCACATTTGATGGCGTCTGGCACTTTGGAGAGGTGTTCTCTTCACGGATGAATCCTGTACAGGGCAGATGGCAGACAGCATGTATGGCGTCGTGTGGGTGAGCCGTTTGCTGATGTCAACGTTGTGGATCGAGTGGCCCATGGTGGTGGTGGGGTTATGGTATGGGCAGGCGTATGTTATGGACAACGAACACAGGTGCATTTTATTGATGGCATTTTGAACGCACAGAGATACCGTGACGAGATCCTGAGGCCCATTGTTGTGCCATTCATCCACGACCATCACCACATGTTGCAGCATGATAATGCATGGCCCCATGTTGCAAGGATCTGTACACAATTCCTGGAAGCTGAAAACATCCCAGTTTTTGTATGGCCAGCATACTCACTGGACATGTCACCCATTGAGCATGTTTGGGATGCTCTGGATCGGCGTATACGACAGCGTGTTCCAGTTCCTGCCAATATCCAGCAACTTCGCCATTGAAAGTGGACCAACATCCTGACCACAATCAACGACCTGATCAACTCATGCGAAGGAGATGTGTTGCTGCATGAGGCAAATGGTGGTCACACCAGATGCTGACTGGTTTCGGACCCCCGATTTAATGGTGACTGCACATTTTAGAGTGGCCTTTTATTGTGGACAGCCTAAGGCACACCTGTGCAGTAATAATGCTGTCTAATCAGCATCTTGATATGCCACACCTGTGAGGGGGATGGATTATCTCGGCAAAGGAGAAGTGCTCACTAACACAGATTTAGACAGATTTGTGAACAATATTTGAGAGAAATAGGCCTTTTGTGTACATAGAAAAAGTCTGAGATCTTTGAGTTCAGCTCATGAAAAATGGGGGCAAAAACAAAAGTGTTGCGTTTATAATTTTGTTCAGTATAAATTAGGCCCAGAATTCTCCATTACAAACCACAAGTGTCTGAAAACTAGAGAAAACATTGTGTATTAGGCTTTTCAATCCACAAATCACCATTATGGATTTACGGCAGTAAAACGAACTGTAAACATTATTTAGCCAGAAATGTGGTGCATTCATATTGAAAGCTATAAAGGAATATATATTTTAATTAAATTATTACAAGAGTAATGGAATATAATTAATATTTGTTATGAAGCTATGGAAGCTTATCTATTTTTATTTTATTTTTATTTGGTTTTGTGTTCAGATGATTTTTCATAAACACAATAGTTTCACAGAAACAATGTATTTTCCAGAATGTTGTCAAATTTTGACATCCAAAAAAAAAAAAAATAAAATAAAAAATAATAATAATAATAATAATAATAATAATAATAATAATAATTTAGCAGCTATAATCAATATTGTTTCTTTTTGCCATGGTATACCTGTGGTTTTCATGATCTTCAAATGTACAATACTATAAAAGTATAGTTAGTCTGGAGCCCTGTCATATCTAAAATCAACTCACTGCTTTAATAGATTTCCCACAAGCAACAGCTCAAATTAATGTACCTCTTGACTCCGTATGCCATGTTGAGCAGATTATCCAGCCTGAAACACACACACACACACAGTGAAATCACACTGAAGTCAAAGTCAGCTCCAGTGCAGTGAGCGTGTGTCAGCGGGTACCTGAATCTCTGGGCCTGCTGTGCCAGTGGTCCTGGGTAGCGTCTGTTGGGAGACTGGTACAGGTGGGACAGCAGCGCCTGGCTGCTCTTCTGACTGGGGTTGTTGGCAAACTTCACTGTGATTGGCTCGGTGGCACCTGGTGGTTTCTGTCCATTCAGCCCTTTAATCGCCTCCTCAGCTTCAACACGCCGGTCAAATCGAATGAAGCCCACACCTCTGGACACACCTGAACACCACAAAAAAGTATTTGTAAACCCAGCTAGATTGTTAATCTGTGTAAATCTGTCATATTACAAACAGGTTTGATAAATAAATGACAGTAAATACATTATTGATTAAGCTTAGTTTTTTGGGTAAACGAAAAAATTAATTTTGGTGCATCACTAATCACAACCCATATCATATACATTAATAACTTTTATATTATTATAGAATAATTACATTCCTTCACAATGATTTTGATGCCTGTAAGACACTTGCAAACATTAGTTTCAACACGCTTTAATATACCTCAGCGGCTTTATCTCACCTGTGACCTGATCCACGAGGATCCTGGAGGTGATAATGCGGCCGTATTGAGAGAACAGCTGCTCCAGCTCTTTCTGGGTCATAGTTTTAGGAAGACCGCTCACATAGAGGTTAGCATCACGAATGGAGGCTGAACTCGGTCGAGCGTACGACACCTGCTCACACACACACAAACTGAGTGCACGTCAACACACGAGCAGTATCTCCGACAGCAGCCTCATTCAGACAGACCTTACCTTGATGGTTTTAGTCTGCAGTCGGAGTCCATTTAAAGTGTTGATGGCCTTCTCTGCATCTTTGGGTTCTACGTAGTTCACAAAGCCGTAACCCAGACTCTGACCTAAACACACAAACAATGAGGTGAGGGTTTATGAGCACTGCAGTGCATTATGGATCTGACCGTCACACTATGTAACACACAGGAAGTACACTGTGATTTGCACAGGTCTGTGGGGTGAGCTGCTGATGGCCTCATATGAGAAGCATCACGGATAGTGCAGACTCAGATCTTTTGAATCCTTTGCTAAAAATATTGAAATAATTTTTCCTGCAGGTGAATAAATGAGTCTAATTTATGAAGGGAACAGAAATGATTCAGTCATGATTCATTTAAAAATGGTTGATTAATGATTGAACAATATATTGGCTGATATGTGGCATGTGTTTGGATATTTGGCTGATAAGTCTTTGTTAGGACAAAGTGTCAGAAGCTGGCTGCGCTATATCCAGTTTGCCACTATTTTTTATATTTACTCTGTACTGTATATAAAATTACCATTACCTGGTCTTTGAGAAAATATGATTACCAATGCACACAGACATATCCACTTTAGTCATGTTAACAATTTCTTCATTTGTGAAATGCAATAACAGGATTACAGAATCAAGAAGATGCTATCTGAACTATAATTCTTATCTGTATTTAGGGGTGGGTGATATACCGGTAGACACATTTAACCAGTAGAAATGCATCAACTGTTAGAGATTTTGGACTATCATTTCTATCACGGTTACACGCTCATGTGATGTTGCTGTGCTGTGTTGTCACAAAAACTTATCATTTGCACATTTTTAAGAATTGTGTTTTAAAAACAAATTCAATCAGCAGTAAGAGAGAACTCATTACTCTATATGTGCGTGCTGTCTGAGAGACTGTTTCTGAATGCCGTCAGAGAGGCACACGTGAAGACTGTGCTCAGAGTGCAGGAGTATTGAACAGAGTTATTTTTGCTGCTTTATAGGCCTTGGATGGTTAATTACACACTTGTATGTGTCAAAATGCCCATCTTTGCAAGTATTCTTGTAAACAGTAATTTAGGTCTTAAGTGAAAGAAAACAGCTGAGAAAGAAAACGCATGTGTAACAGTATACTGGATCCGGGCAGCTCTTAAAGTGACAGCAGTCTAATATTCCTGCTGTCTGTCATTCATGTTAATCAAACAACAAAAGAGAGAAAATCTCTCACTGCTCGACTAAATCACTTTTGTAACTTTAATAAGAAATATATATTTAATTTACACTTTTTATTCATTTGATTACTTTATATAATGTAGCATTTCTGATTTATTTGTTATACTGTAGTTTTTTGTCCTATTGCTTGTAATTACGTTCTTATTTAGTTGCTGACCGTTTATTTGTCTTCTGAGAGTTTTTTTAGGCTAGTATTAGTTGTTTTTTTTTGTGATATTCACACTGGTGAAAAGAATTGTGAAATTTCTATGGTATCAAAATTCTGATTCATGAAGACCTTAAAACAGCAAAAATAACTATATTGTGATGTAAACGTTAAAATTACTCATATTGTGATCTAAGATTTGAGTCATATCACCCACCCGCATCTGTATTTATATTTTTTTCCTTTCGATTCATTTTCAAATTATGTATTTCAAATTCAGTAAAAACAAATTTAGTTGCAGCATTTTTATTTTTATTTTTTTACTATCTTTAAGTTAAATAGTATGATGTTTTTATCAGCTTTAAATATCGGTCATTCTGCTCTCTAATATCATCTATCAAATCAATCAAAAAACCCTTATTGGTCAAAAATCATTAGAGACAGCCGTGAGTACCAGTGATTTTGTCCCGCACAAGTTTGCAGGACTCTATCTCTCCGATGCTGCCGAACAGACTCTTGAGCTCCTCCTGGGTCATGTTCTGCGGCAGGTAGTTCACGATCAGGTTGGTTTTACTGTCCTCGGTGCTGTTGGGCATCTCCACAGGTGACGTGCAGTTGTTAGAGACGCTGTTGGGACCGTTGTTGGTGGTACAGCTCGGCCCGTTGGACAGCTGTGTCTCCATGGCAGCGATCACCTGCTATAGATGCAAACACACACAGAATGATAAAAACAGGAACACTTCAGATTATTTAAAATGTAGAATATAGTCATATAATAGTAATAATCTGTTCACACTCTGTGTTAGTTTTAAATATATGGTTTGATTTTGGTATATCAGTTACAAAATCTCTGTTCTGCTTGCATACGAAAGTAATTATCTCTGTTAATTCCACAAATTATACAGAGAATTATGATGTGGTATATAAGGGAAAGATTAAATTAACAACAGAAGAGTTTGAAACATAAATGATTTAATTGATAAACGATTCGTTTAAAAAAAAAAAAAAAAAAAAAGAGACTGATTTGCACACAAATCCTTAGTGTGTTTTTGATTCACTAAACAGAAGCAGTTCATAAGAGTAATTTGCATTACAGCTCCAACACAGCCACTGAGCTGATCGCGGCCACTCAGCTCAATGCTTGTGTTTATACCAGCTGTGCCATGGCATGTTTCAGAAGCAGCTCTCCATGCTGCTGTGTTACAGATACCATGCCTACATCGCCTTCAACTAAAAATAGGCCTAATGGCTAGTGCAGTGGCTACGGTATATACGTAAACCTACCAACATCCTTCAGTATGAATTATCACGAGGGGGAAAAAAAACAAAAACGTTTTAGACGCATAACATTGGTTAATGGAAACGCTGTTATTTCACTATAGTTTTTTTTAATCGACATTTATAAAAAGTTTTGCACATATCTGTAATGGAAGCACAGCTTGTGCCAGTAAAGATTACGGTGACTTTTACCTTCTGTAAAAAGAGCCGGAAAAATGACCTCAGGTAATGCTAGTCCTGTGCAAACAGACCAGCTGTCAATGTATATAAATATTCCACAATTTCCTGTTTAAAAGTAGTTTTACGCTGTTTTTCAAGTATTCATTTAATAAATTGCTCAACGTGGCACACACATGATGACAAGGAGGAGACAGCAGTGTGTAAACAGAGTTGCATGTGGCACTGTTGGTTACAGCATTTACTTCCTTTTTATTCATGCGTTTATTTTCAATTAGTTTATTCTTGTGAACCCCTTAATAGGATTACTAAATCAAGAAGTATAGATCTAAAATCTAAATAGGGCTAGACGATATGGCCAAAATTGATATTACAATATCTCTTAATTTCGTTCGATACAATATAATTCTGATATCGATATGAACAATATTTTAAAAAAGCCTCAGAAAAACTGCCAAGAATGCCCACAATGGATGTCTGTGCCAACAAACGTCTAAAAAATTTATTTGCCAAGTCTGTGAAACCTCCTCCTATATTTGTATTTAGCCTTCATACAAACAAGAAATGTGAAATCAGAGTCAAATAAACATAAGACACTCACTCACCTTAATAATATTACTAACATCTTTAACGTTAAAATATAACAGGCTGATTATTTTTATACATTGAAACAAGTGCTTCAGCCAATATAAGATTATGAAAAGTTCTCAGAGTTGCTGCAGAATACAGGGAGAACAAAAAAAAAAAAAAAAGGGCGCAATAAAAATCACATTGCTGGAGTCAGGCTTATTGAAAATGCAAATTCATTCTCTGTAGGGTTGTGCCGATAGATGATAGTATCGTGTCTCGATGATAGTCAGAGATATCGACAATAGCAGATGTCTTTGTCGATAGTCAAGACGATATTAGGCTCATTCTCCTATTACGGTATAAAACTATTATTATTATTATTATTATTATTATTATTAGGCGGCCTTTTATTATTGGGCTATTATCATCAAATTGCCCCGCTATTTCACCTCAGCGCAGCACTTCACACACATGCGCAAATGAGGATTAGGCTTCTCCTCCTCATTGGAAATGTTTTAAAAACGGACTCTACAACCAAGCCCACATCGAAATTGAACTGCAGGGTGATAAACCTTTACTTACAAATTAGGAGTGCAAAAAGAGACATCTTTTAGACATCTTCTTGAACAGCTATGAGCTATGAATGAAAATGACGAAACTGCACCGGCAGCATTTTGTTTTCTTTACAGCACATTAACAAAAAACAATGATGCTTATTCTTCATCATCGTTATTATAAAAAACATGCAGTTAATAAGTTATCAGTTTAAAACAGGGCTCGTCATGGGGCGCGCGGTCCGGAGCGCTGTATGACTGCATTTAATTTAACTTTACTCCAAAAATATGAACTTACCTGAAAATACTTTTATCTTTAACGTGTTCATTTATGTCCAATATTTAGTGTTACTGTTGGTCTTTAAAATAAATCTACTTTTGATTTTCACCTTGACTGATTTTTAGACATATATAACTTCCGTGCCGATGTGGCAAACTTGTCACAGTAGGACGTGCGGTCCTAATAGCGATGTATGACTGCTGTATCCGAATATATGTACTAGCTGTGTTTCCCCAGTGGCAGCTGTACACAAAGCAGGCCCCTCATAAACACTGCTTTATCAGACAAAATAAAAATACCATCTAAACTTTTCTGAAGACAGTCGGTTCCCTTCAGAGATAGTCATATAAAACACCCGCGCCGCATTTTGATTTTGAAACGTGCAGTGCTCATGTTTTTTCAAGTTGTGGTGAGCCGCCATATATCAATGTATGGGAAACACTGGTAATGTATATTGAAATATCAGAAATGTGTTTAAAAATCATATCACCATTATTGAAAAAATATATATACACATCGCAATATATGTTGTAGGGGTGTAACAATACACATTCGTATTGAACCGTTTGGTATGACGCTTTCGGTTTGGTACGGATTACAAACCAAACAATTGGATTCGTTGGACTAATCCTATTACATTTAGAAAATAAAAGAGCTTAAAGTCTGTGAAATATAATGTTCTTCTCAGTGCCACTGCGCTCAAGGCAACAGGCAATGTGCTGTCTGCCCAGTGGCGTAGCGGACAGGCACGCACTGCGAAAGGCCCCGCAACAACCTCCCCGTGCTGGGTTGTGTCGAAAGATGATGATCTTGTATCGACAATAACCAGAGATGTTGTAAAAAAACAAATTATTGCCAATATTAAGAGGATTTGGCATTTCCAATTAATGTACACCTGTTACATTATTTTTATTAGGCCTACTATTAATTATTATTATGATGAAGTTACTTTTATTATAAAATAAAAATTACAATTTATTCTTATCTTAAAATATAAGGCTATTTACTCTTTTCTAAAAAAAAAAAAAAAAAAAAAGGCTTTTAAAACAGGCCTATTACACAATTACAGGCCTATAATTAAAATATTAACACTGCAGTCACCAATAAAAATTTTGTGTTGATGCAATGCAGAGGTGGCACAGAATCTGTATCTGAAGTGGCATTTAGATACATTTACACAGGCTGTTTAATGCAGGACATGAATGCAGTTAACCTACAAACTCAATGTTTTGATGTTTAAAAAAAAACACTGAATATTGATATTTGAATTGATAAACCTAAAATCACCAGTAGATGGTGGAAAATCACTGCATAAATGAGTCATTGAGTCATTTATTCAACCAATTCGTTCAAATGGCTGATTGATTTAGTAACGAAACGCCATTGTGCGTTTCTCAGAGATGCAAAACAGTTCTGCAGTGGCTTTGTTTGAAATTATTTTCATTGACGAAATCGAGCAAAAACAGAAACTTGTCTAAAATCTAAGTCACTTACTAGTAACTTTATTGCAATCATGCTATTTGGAGAGAAAAAAAAAAAAAAAAAAAAAACACTACTCTTCGTGTGATATTACCTATATCAGATGATTTTACATTTTTACGCATTTAGCAGACGCTTTTATCCAAAGCGACTTACATTGCATTCAAGTTACAGTTTTTTACATTTTATCAGCTCTCAGCTCTTGCTTCCCCTGGGAATCGAACCCATGACCTTGGCGTTGCTAGCACCATGCTCCACTATTTGAGCTACAGGAAAGCTGATGATATACATGTAATACATGTAAAAGACAAAAGTCATACGGGGATATTTTTGTCCCCTTATCCTGAATTTTGGGGCAATTTTAAATGTATTTTAATAGGAAATTTATCTGGAATAGCCTTCCTGATAATGTTCGGGGTTCAGACACACTTTCTCTGTTTAAATCTAGATTAAAGACACATCTCTTTAGCCAAGCACTTTTCTAATGCGTCTCAATCTTGTACTGCAGTTATATCTGATCAAACGCACATTATTCTTTATCTTAGGTTGAACAAATCATTTTTGCTTGGATGGAACAGCAGCTATGCTAATAATGTCTCTATTTGTTTCTGTTTCTGGTAACTAGGAATTGCACAAGCTTCAGTTTGGATCCAACCCTTAAATGATCTGAGATGACCAAACACCTGAGAAGAGATGATGCCAACCCTTCAGAGGACCTCAGATGCCAACCCTCAGACAACATACAGGATTACCAAATTTTGCCATGTTAAATATAAGTTTCTACAATATAGAAATATTGTAGAAACTTAATTTCCTGTAAAGCTGCTTTGCAACGATTTGTATTGTGAAAAGCGCTCTACAAATAAACTTGAACTGAAAGCTTGAATTAACCTACATCTCTGTGCTCACTCCGAGTGTTTCTGTTTGGTTTTTGCTATATACGCGATAATGTCAAATCACATATCATTTTGTCATGATTACCCAACACACCTGATTCCACTCATCAGCTCGTTAGTAGAGACTGCAAGAATTAAATTGGGTGTGTCTGATGAGGGAGACATAAAAAATGTGCAGGACAGGTTTGGGAGCCACTGCGTTAGATTATAAAATATTGTATAGATTTCTACAGATTAGGAATTATATACGTTTGATAAGTGTCTTGATCGGTGTAAAGGAAGTAAAAGGGCATTACCGATAATTTATGATCTACTACAATCCTTTACTTCTACAAGTTTTCTTAAAGAATGGGAGAAAGAACTAGGAGTGGAAATTTCTGAGGAATTGTAGCAGACGAGTTTAAAGGATATTAACGAACATTCTATTAATTCTAGACATTGCCTTATCCAGTTTAAAGTCACAGATTACATTATTCAAAAAAACACTACATAGAATTTTTCAAAATGTTTCACTTTGTGACAAATGTAATTCAGTAGATGTTGATTTGTCCCATAGCTTTATTTTTTTGCTCCAAGATACAGAGTTATTGGGATGGAATTTCTGATGTGCTTTCAGAGATTTTTAGGGTGCAATTGCAGCCAGATCCAGCACTTTTAATCCTGGGACTTTCTGAATGTACGCATTCATTACCAGGAGCACAACACAAACTGCTTGCATACAGTTTAACTACAGCCAAGAAGTTAATACTGTTGTTCTGGAAGAAAAAGGAGGCTCCTACATGTAAGCTATGGCTAGGAGAGATGATTTCTACTTTACATCTGGAACAAATTGGGTATTGTTTGAAGGGCAAATTTGAGCAGTTTGACAAAATCTGGCACCCTTTTCTCTGTTACATTGATGGAAACCCTATGGACTAATGCATCATTTGTTAATGTTTTAATATTTTTTCCATCATACTTTACAATTTAATGTAAACAGGTCTTGGATGGTTTGTGTTGTGGGGTTTTTTTCTGTTATTATTTTATTTATTTTTTTGTTTGTTTGTTTTTCTCTTTTCTAATTTTGATTGTATTCATTGTACATTTAATAGAGACGAAATATGTAAGATTGCAAATCCCTCTTCAAAATCTTTGTATTTCAATAAAACATATTTGACAAAGATAAAATATTGTAGTAAATGTAATATGATACTTGACACTGCCCCTGAACAAACACATTGTTGAACTGGTATGAGTCTCAAGATTCCATATTTGGTGGTTATTTTGTGATCGAAGTAATATTGTGACAGGAATTTATAGATTTGTAGTGGAAAATAGATAAAAAAAATAATCAATGGAGTTTGGGTGTCATCTGGTGGTTATTTTTGGTACACTGCCTGAACAAAATCTCACAGAAACCTCAATTTTTGTAATATCAACTTCAAATTTTGAACATAAAATCAAAGATCTATGTCTAAAGTTATAGCAATTTCAGATTTTAAAATATTTTGTAAAATTTAAAAAAAACACTTTACCATACATTTTTTTTTTTTACAGTCAATTTGTCAATTTAAAGTTCTTTAATTTTACATGCTTTCACTTATTGTTTGTCATCTTTAGAGGGAAAAAAAAAAAAAAAGAAAAAAAAGAGACCAACCATAGGTCTACAATCCAAAGCATTTTTTTAAAAAATTACGACCATTTAAGTTCGGATACTGCATTTTCACATGTGTGTATATTGGTTGACCACTAGTAATGGCTTAATTTTTGTTTTATTTTGTCTTGATTTTCCAAAATTGTGTAATTTATATTGCTTTCCATGTTCAAGGATGTTGTATTGTTTAAATTAAGTAACTTTGCACAAATAATACTGTATGTAAGGGAAAATCCATGGGCGTGCATTACAAGATCTGAATGAATGCCACGGAGGCAAGAAACCACTCATATGTGCAGTCTCTCTCCAATAATAGTTAAGCACAAGTTTACTTAGACCACTATTGACAGCTTGATTTTTTATTTAATTTTTTTTAAATTCAAATTTGACTTTTTTCTTTGTTTTAAATACGTATTGAAAAAGGGCCATAATTTTGGGAACAAGGTTGCATAATTGCAAACCTCACCTGCTCATTTTACATCCACTGATACTTGGAAAAACAAATTTGACTGACTTTAGGTGCAGTACAGCAGTATATTACTCTGTTGATATACAGTTGAAACCAGATATTTACATACACTTCAGAGAAAAAAAAAAAAAAAAAAAAAAAAAAAAAATATTTATATTTA